>CAXAQZ010001320.1:32500-116183 GCA_963971145.1 Sussaba pulchella
TCCATATAATAATACAACATTTAAACAATATTTTCCTAAATTTTTATTCCAAAAAATTGAAAATTAAGCGGGTGAAAGTGAATCTCCGGAGGGTTATTTATGATTAATTCGATATTGCAAAATCTTATAAAATGCGTTTTGAAATTCGATATGATTATTTATCATCGTTATTTATTATTAATTTAATAATTAATAATGGATTCAATCGATGTCAATTTATCGTTGTTATTCATTTTTAGAAGATATTATCTCGATGGAATGCGATTTTTGTTTCAATTATTATCGTCTTTTTTACGATCTCCCGCACAGAAATCCGCCTTAAATGTCGTCTCTCAAAAATACGTGATAACTGGAGTCATTTTCTTTTATTGAGAAATCGCATCGTCTCCTCCCTATAGTAGATTCCGTTGAGATTCCACCGCACTGAACTCATAGTTTTTATGCAGATATACACACCAGGGTGATCCTCATTTCGGATTGTTTTGGATTTTTATTGCACCGAGATCTCAATCGATACCAGAAAAGAACAAAATAATGTGCAGCTTAATTTGAGGGTTAGGTTCATAGATTGGACGGATCAAAATCACGACAACGCATCTATAAGTATAGCTACGTAGACTTCAAGAAGTCGAGCTTGTAGTCGTCTTAGTGTTCTTGGAAGTCGGTTTCTATATATCAGAGGGCGTCTCGGACGTATCCTTGTTTTCTTCGATTGATTTTGTGATTGTTGTCTTTTTGTTGTTTTGTTTGTTGCAGTATCTAGAATTTTTTCGTATAATCCGTAGGATAATAATTGATATTCAGGTACATAATTTACATGTGGCAAAAAATGTTATTTATTATCGTTTTTAATATTAACAACAAAAACAGGTTCGAAAATGCCATAAAAGGCTCGAAATTCGATGAATGATAGCAGGCTGTATTTTTTCAGGCTTTATTATTCGCGTTTGCGGTACAGCGATATATTTTCGAATATTTGCAAGCTCTCGGAAAAAATAGAGAAGCTGCGATAACTCGCGTTATCTATGCCATCGATCTACTCGAAAGATGTGGCCAATATCTATTTTTCACGACTCCCGAACTATTTACCGTCCGTCTTGTTATTTCATATTGAATTATTGGACCATTCATTGATGAGTTATCGACTTATTCATTCATTTATTGAGCGTTTGTGATAAAATCGATTTAAATGATTACTGGACCATTGAGTAAATGAATAGATTTTAGCAGTCGTAATGGGCGATTGGTCATTCTAAATGACAATCCTTTTATCAAGAATCATATATATTTCTTTTATTAAGGGGCAAGAATATCGAATTCGGCGAATGTAGTACGTAATTAATACGGCCAAATAATGTTTCTTTGCTAAATGTCCATTGCCGACGTTTATCAGCTACTTGTCGTTATTATCGTACGTCACCAAACATAAAAATGTCTCCGAGCTGGAAATAAACTCATAATTTAGGAATGTTCGTATCAAATAGTACAATATTGAAATCTGTCATCGATGCAAGGGCACAAGTGTTCCGCATTTGACGACGACGATCCTACCGATCCGGCATATATATATCGGCAGGGGAAACGGTTACTATAATCAGACGGCTTCCGGATCTTCAACAGGAACAATATCGGCAAGCGCAGATATATCTCAACGAAGAGCAACGTGTCGGAAATATGAAGAGTGAGTTCGATTACCGACCGATTACGTTCTGATTCAGTATAAAATATAATTATTACGCTCTTCAATATTTATTTTCTGTATTTTTTGCAGCGTCAAACGGGATGTTAGGCTGGATGCTGCTGGGTGTGGTTGCAATGGTTGCAACGGTAACAGCTATCGAGAATGTCGCCCTGCACGATGAGATGGACGAAGAATTCGAGCAAGTTTTCAGGACGAAGCGCGACGCAGGTATACAAATCCGTTTCCGCGTAAAATCTCAAAGTCTTCCGGCATTAATTCGATGCCCGAAGAGCTAAAATTAACGCAAAAAACTCGGCAACTTTTTCCAGTGCCCGAGTACGATGTAGTGCCCATCTCCTTTCCGAAACTTCATAAGAGATCCGACAGATCTCCCACCGAGATCCGCCTCAACGCTTTTGGTCGCAACGTCGATCTCCGATTGACTCCGTCCGACGGAATTTTAGCTGGAACGGAGACTCCAGTCTATCTTGCTAGCTCCGATAGTTCCACTAAAAGTAGAACCCACTTCGACAAAAAATCTAACGTAAGCAGATGATAATCGAAAATAATAATAATAATCATCTTATACAAATAAAATTATCGATTCCAATACGTATTTTTTGTTGAATCGTAGGCGTGGAAAGGGATAGGAAGAATATTGGAAGATGTACAGAAGAAGGCGTCGTTATTGGTCGAGAGTCATCCGATGGAAAACCGAAAATCGTGAGTTACGTTTGTGATATCAACGCGTTTGAGGAATTTTATAAACGAAGAACGAATGTCCCAATGATGGATTTTTGTTTTTCCTCAGTCCGGTCACGTCAAATCCGAGGGTTGGACCGTGAAACCATTATCTCATCGTTTGCACGCAAGGTTCTCAAACAGATACCAGAGATCCATCACCGACAAGGACGATCTCGAAAACGCAAGCACGACCGCGCTGCACGTAATCTACAAGCGTGCACCGCGAAGCGATGGAACTTACAGAAGCCTCGGTAAGTCAATGACTCACCAAACGCTCACCGTCCCGAAAAATTCGACGCATAATCGATCGATCCACATTTCCAGACATACCGGATATTATTTCCCGGAACCTGAAGACGCGCAGGAAGCGCAGCGGCCCCAGCATCATCTATCCGCAGATCCTCGTCATCGTTGATCACCAAAGTTTCAAGTAAGGAAAGTAAAAATTTAATTTTACTGAAAACAAAAATTGATTACAAGGATAACAAATAGAAACAAAAAAATTTCTTTCGATCCAGGCTTCACCGTGAGAACACAGCCGCGTTGTTAAAATATTTGCTGCCCTTCTGGAACGGCGTTGACATACTTTACAGGACTCTGGAAAAACCGAAAGTCCGTCTAAACATCGCTGGAATAGTGATCGCCGTGGTGAATACAAGTTTTTCGGTGTTAAAGGCGTTAAGAATGAAAAAAAATTACGATGACCGTTCGATCGAGTAAATTGTTCGATCGTTTCGCAGGATAGCAAAGCACTTCCGTTTTTGAAGCACGCCGCAAGTCCCAAGAAAGGATTGGACTCGAATCAAACTCTCTATTATTTCAGCCGATATATGCGACTCGTGGAGTCCGATTTTCCGGAACGCAGTTATGACATTGCCGCCGTTATGACACCGTAAGCACACTTCCTCAAGTGAAAACATTATTCATAATCTATTGTAACGAATTTTTTATTGTTCGAAATAATATACTTTTAGATATGATGTCGAGTTGGCCGGAGTGGGGTCGAATTTGTGGGTTTTAGCGAAATAAACGTAGTTCATTTTAAATTTTTAGTCGACACATTAATTGTTCTTTTATTTAAACTGTTTAGTAATCGTCGCCTTTTATTTAATATCCATCATTCGCTCATATAAATTCAGATATTCGTCTTTCATATCCATTTTATATTATTATCGTTTCATTCTAGGTTCATTATTTATTAATTAATTCAATCATTCTTCTCCATAATCATTATTTTCATTCCCATACATTTTTCTCGTCATTTCACTTTATGTTTCGTTTATCACATCACACCAATTTATAATTTCAGATACATCCTTCAATCACACAAATAGATTTCGACACGCATTCCAAACCCCGCTGTTTACATCTCGTTACACCGTCACTGTCCTTTTTCACTTCGCCGTAGTCATTGTCGTACATAGCCGCTCATGATATATATATCGATTGCTGTCCATTGTCCATTTCATACCAAATCACTAGCCAGGGTCATCGCCAGTCGTTTCCACAAATCATCGTTTTAAATTTACACAGGTTACACAATTATAATTTTATATAGTTTCATTTTAGTTTCATTGTTTTAATTAATTGCCACAGTCCGTCGGGCGGAAATCAATTCACCGTCGATTCATTGCGGCTTTCAAATTGATTTCCTGGTTAAATATTTTATTAATTTATGTTTTTATTGATTTTGTTTAATCACATTTTCGTTCGTTGTCCAATCAAATCCCTTATCTTTGGCCGTGGACATTGCGTGCGTCGTTTGATTTGAGATTAATTTATTTATACAACTTTCATGTTATATTTCGAAGAAAGCGTGGTAGCCGCGTGGTTGGCATTGCGGAGCCATTACGTGTGGTAGCGACGCTGGGCGTCGGACGACTTTCCTTCTCGGTACGCTCTCGGTACCTCGTGAATCTTATTGCGCGTTACCCCTAATCACGCGATCGAAATTGGCGCGCGATTGGCCCAATTTCGACCGCGCGATCCGGGCGTCTTCGGTACATCGACCACGTGATCCCGGAAGGGATAACGGCGGTTACACTATGTATCAACTATATATTGAATTGGGAATATATAACATATTTATCATTAGATTTTTAATAAATCTAAAAATAAATATAATAATTACAAAAATAATACATAGTCTATATATAGACTATATGTCGAATTATAAAAATAATTGTAATTATAAATTATTATCATGATTGAATGTGATCAAATATGATAATGATAAAATATTATCAACTATTATTATAATTATTATGTAATTATTAACAAAATACACGCTTAATTGCATGTATAGTTCATAAATAGGCTATACATTATTTTTTACTTGGTACTTTAAACGTTGAATCCGACGTTTTTAATCATTAATTTCAAACAAATTGTTCTTCTCTTCAGATACAACTTGTGCACGGTGAAAGACAACTCTTGCAAAGCTCTCGGTCAGAAAATAAACGAATATTTTTTAACGAATATCCAAAGATTTAATCGAAATGACGATAACTTTATGATTGTCCACAGGCCTCGCTCCTTTCGGGATAATCTGCCTCAGTGACGATACGTTGGTTCAATCATCGGCTCTCATAAAAGACAACGGAGGATTCTCCGGAGTCCAGCCTGCGGCTCCCGAATGCGGTCACCTGTGAGTTATCGGACGAGATGAGATAATTTCAAAGTGGCAAATCGACGTCGGAGATTTCATCGTGGAATTTCGTCAATTGTTGCAGATTCGGCGCGGATCACGACGGTAATAATGGTTGCATAGCCACATCTGGTCACATAATGTCTCCTGGCATATCGCGAACGGAAAATGCGGCTTTCCGGTCTAAATGTAGTGTCCAAAATTTCAGCCATTATTTCAAGTAAGTGCGGGCTTGATCATCGTCGATTATTTCTTCGATCTTATGATCGATCAATTGAACCCAAACTCAGTCTTCTGTGATTTTAATAAGTTTCGTTGCTTCGAAAGTTCTGAACAGGCGAAATGTCTCTTCAACAAACCTGTTATTACCAAAGAATCGGCGTTGCCACGCGTATTGCCGGGACGAGTGATGACGGCTGACGAACAGTGCTTTGTGCGCCTAGGAACAAAAGCCTGTCTGGTTGGTATCCCGAGCGTATAAACTGGAAAATCCGAAGAAACGAAAATTTACGATCGTTCAACTGACTCGTTGCATCTTTTACTTTGCAGATCGACGAGAATATTTGTACGAAACTCGGTTGCTTGGTGAGTTACGATGAGGGGGGATATAACTGCAAAGCTAAGGGACCTGCGGTTGATGGAACCCCCTGCGGCGACAACAAGGCGAGTCGAACCGACTTTTTCAGTGAAAAATTTTTTTTCCTTAAAATTTGAATGGATATATCATTATTTTGGTCATTAGATTTTATTAACTTTGCTAATTTGATTTATCGGGTGGGTTTGACAGATTTGTTACCAGAGTAGATGTCAGACCGAGAGCGATTTCAAATGAAAAGCTGTAAATGACCGCTGACCTCTCAAATGGACTGCAAGAGGGGCTGTTTAGTACTTTAAGTTGGTGTGAACGAATAATCCGTCGTGGTGACGAGAGCATTTTTAATTGATTCATAACGAAATTATCGAAACTTGTCGATACCTTTTGAATACAATAAATAAAATATCACAATAGCAAGCACAATGTTTTATTATTCGATCGATGGCGAGCAACGATATGGAATGTCATTGACGTCGTGTAGATTAGATGACGATACGATCCGAGTAAGCAATTAATGTACCCCTACAGCACAAATTATTGCATCAGCATTGCAGCGATGTTTTTAGATTGCAGTTGCAGTAAAATATTCCATCAACGCTGCATCGACATTTCTAATTTCAAATATTGTAATGTTGCACTGCAACATTGCAACAGCGTTGTAGCGACATTTTTTTCAATGTATGGTTTCTATTTCAAAAAAACACGTTGTGCACCATAGTGCCACAATTTTAGAATTTTCAACATTTTTTTTTCTTTTCGGATGTCCCCCTCCAAATCCTATAAGCTTCACTCGAATTACATTTCAATTGGATCTTTATTTTTCATAATAACCAAAAGTATAAATAAAAATGGAACACCCTGTATAACGTGCGCTGATTACGATCAATCCAGGTAAAATGATATCACATAGACTTAGAATTCAAAATATTTAATTTTATTGCTTCTCATACCAATTAATGTCGTAGTAGTATGTCGAAAAATGTCGCTTTTGTTGAGCGTTTCAATTTGCACATTTTTTTACCTGAGATATAGGCCATGGGGGTTTGTGGGCCATGTTGCCCCGTCTGCGCGGCAGAACACGAATAGGATATGAATGAAAAAACTGTCGAGATTAATGTTCATTTAATGTCAAACAACGAGATCCTTACTTCTATTTCATTGTGTATGCTTTCATTATTAGCTTAGTTCAAAATATCACTAGGGTTTCATTATGTCCTGTCGATTGATTGTCAAATTTTTTGGAAAAACATAATTCAGAGGTGTAATCCGTAATTTCATTATGCGGATGCGACATTCGTATTTACCCCCGCGACGGAAAGAGAGGTTGGGTCGTCGAATAACATCTTTTTTGTCCATCACTCCTCTCCTGGCAACTCTCCTCCGCTCTCCCCTTCTCTGCCTGTTCATGCCCGTTCAACGATCGTGCGCAATACGTTTGGCGTGTGAAGTGGTTAGAAAAAAATGGAATTAACGTGTTGTATCTCTGAAACGGAATGCCAACGGAGAAGAAGTTTGCCATCGTCGAATCCGACGATAGTTTACAAATTGTTCTGACACTGTGGCTCGATGAAGATGCGGGGAAAAGCTGGTGGCCGAAGTTCCTAGCCTCAAAATGGTCAATTGATAGAGCCATCCATCGTCAACTGCAACCCACAAATGAGCCCGATCATTGGATAAAGCTGAATGTAAAACGGATCTTTGGAAAGACAGGTAAGTTTGAGGCAATCTCAATAAAATAAATAAAGAATAAATACTCTATGGTATAATAAAAAAGCTGCAAGCTGAAACTTGCAATTTGCTTCCCCTGAATTTTCGGTAGTGCACGAAATCCTTCTATGAGGAAGCATCTCTCGATTTATTTCATTTTATTTATTTTAATTTTCGGCTTCCTCATAAAGGAAGTTCCGTTCACTACCGAAAATTCAGGGGAAGCAAATTGCAAGTTTCAGCTTGCAGCTTGTTTTATGCAGGATATCCGTAGATCCTTCCCACCGTATACAAACCGACTCGAACGTATATAAGAATTCAATGTGTACCAAAATTCGAGCGCGTTGTTTAATTCCTATCTAATCTAGTAACAACTTAAGCTGACGGTTAGTTTGAGCGCGTGTATAAATTAGAGCACGTTCAGTCCAGTGGTTTTGAATTTTCAAGGGTTGGAACTTAGAAATTTCTAATTGCTCTAGAACTCGATCCGTTCGGCCGATCTCGGCCAAATTTGATATGTATTATAGCACAATAACATCCTATACTTGCAGAGAATTATGGTTCGATTGGTTGAAATTAACGACAAATAGATCAAAAAAGTTGATTTTTTTAAAAATTCAAAAAATCATAAAATCTAAAGTTATTGATGGATTCGGCTCAAATGCAATACCAACCGTCCTTGTACTCAATTCTATATGTAAAAAACTATTGAGCCGAATACGTCGAAAATTGCGAATGCTAGCGTGGCTACAGACATTTTTTGAAAAATCCAAAACGCTGTCGAAGCCGAACGAGTACGTCAATAATTGCGAAACTTACAGATTACATAGACATTAGAAGGCATCACATGTGTGCAAAATTTGAGTACGGTAGCTTGAACCGTTCTCGAGTTATGAACGTTTGAATTTTAGAGGGTGGTTACACACACACACACACACACACACACACACACACACACACACACACACACACACACACACACACACACACACACACACACACACACACACACACACACACACACACACACACACACACACACACACACACACACACACACACACACACACACACACACACACACACACACACACACACACACACATACATCCGGACATTTTTTCCAAATGTGTTTTCTGGATGTTTTAGGACATTCTAAGCCTATTGACATCAAAATCTCGAAAAAAAAATTTCGGACCGTCACAAAGCTTCCTTTATGAGGAAGCAAAAATGTTTCATTAGTCTACGATGAAAAAGTTGTGGACGGACCCGCTTGCCGAACTCTTCAGCTGGGACGGACGAAAGAAAAAAAAGCCTTCAAGTTATCGCGGACGGCCAAACTAATAATAAGTTAGTAATTTCGTTTCATAAGATAATCGTTTGCTACACTTTCTCCGTGATCGTATAACATTTTTTATTTTACATCATTTCAGAAGCCGCACATATCATATGTGCACCCCACTGCACAGACGCAAGTATAAAAAACGTTACATCGAAATGGTTTGCGCAACCCAAAACACGCCGCATCCGTCAACAAAACCGAGAATTACAACGTAATGATAACGAAAACGTCGATAACTACTCAGATGCTACCGACGATGCCGCTGAATAAAACTTTGTTACGCTTTTATTATGAAAAATAAATATATATATGGGGAAAGCCCGCTCAATTCGAACGGGTCAAAACCCTCACCCCTTCAGAAATGGTTGGCAAGTTTTTATTCAGTTTGGGGTAACCCAAAAACATCTCTTGATTTTTTTGGAAATTTTCCCACCGCCCCCTCCCCCTTAGAAAAATTAAAAGAATGGAAAATAAGAGAAATCAGACTGAGCGATATTTTTAAAATCGATGAATTTTTTTTCATGTATTCTGTGCTCGAAAAAATCAAGTTTCTATATATATTCAGCATCGGATCTTTTTTGCTTATATTTGATTTTTTAATTTTTATTTTTCGCAACTAGGAAAATTCCGACAAACATTAAAAATAATAATTTTGGTTTTTGCTTTTAAATCAATCAAAAAAAAATCATTTTTGTGAAAAATTCGATATCTTGATTTTTTCGGCTTTAATATCGATTTATTTTATTTAGACATGGTTCTTGCATTTCCTCCAACCTGAACCTGGGTGAAAAAGGCAGAGCGATATTTTTAAAATCGATGAATTTTTTTGCATGTATTCTGTGCTCGAAAAAATCAATATTTCATATGAATTTAGAGTGGGATCTTTTTTGCTTTTATTTAAAAAAAAAAATTTTTTTTTTCGGAACTATGAAAATTCCGACAAACATTAAGATTAATAATTTTAGTTTTTTTTCAAAAATCGATAAAAAATAAATCATTCCTATGAAAAAATCGATATCTTTATTTTTTCGGCTTGAATATCGATTTATTTTATTTGGACTTGTTTTTTGCATTTCCTCCAGTCTTTGAATTTTTTGAAGCCCCTTAGATACATCCTATCCTCTTACTGCACCTCCCTAACGTCCATATTACATTTTTTTAGGGACCTGGGGTTAGTTGCAAAATTATGGAATGAAAGAAAGGATGCTAAAAACAAAATTTTCATACAAACCCGGGTGAAAAAGGCAGAGCGATATTTTTAAAATCGATGAATTTTTTTCATGTATTCTGTGCTTGAAAAAATCAATATTCTATATAAATTTAGAATGGGATCTTTTTTGCTTATATTTTATTTTTAATTATTGATTTTTGAAAACTATGAAAATTTTGACAAACTTAAAAAATGGAAATTTTAGTTTTTTTTTTGGAAATCAATTAAAAATAAATCATTCTTATGAAAAAATCGATATCTTGATTTTTTCGGCTCGAATATCGATTCATTTTATTTGGACTTGGTTTTTCCATTTCCTCCAGTCTTTGAATTTTTTACAGCCCCTTAGATACATCCTATCCTCTTACTGCACCTCCCCAGTGTTCATATTACGTTTTTTTAGGGACCTGGGGTTAGCTGCAAATTTATGAAACGAAAAAAAGGATGCTAAAAACAAAATTTTCATATAAACCCGGGTGAAAAAGGCAGAGCGATATTTTTAAAATCGATGAATTATTTTTCATGTATTCTGTGCTTAATATACCTTGTGTAAACTCCCAATCAAAAGCCTTGTGAGACTCCAACTTAACGAAAAAGAAAACAAAAAGTGAATGAATTATTAAAAGTCGATATTCAAGTCGAAAAATCAAGATATCGATTTTTTCATAAGAATGATTTATTTTTAATTGATTTTCGAAAAAAAACTAAAATTTCCATTTTTTAAGTTTGTCAAAATTTTCATAGTTTTCAAAAATTAATAATTAAAAATAAAATATAAGCAAAAAAGATCCCATTCTAAATTTATATAGAATATTGATTTTTTCAAGCACAGAATACATGAAAAAAAATTCATCGATTTTAAAAATACCGCTCTGCCTTTTTCACCCGGGTTTGTATGAAAATTTTGTTTTTAGCATCCTTTCTTTCATTCCATAATTTTGCAACTAACCCCAGGTCCCTAAAAAAATGTAATATGGACGTTAGGGAGGTGCAGTAAGAGGATAGGATGTATCTAAGGGGCTTCAAAAAATTCAAAGACTGGAGGAAATGCAAAAAACAAGTCCAAATAAAATAAATCGATATTCAAGCCGAAAAAATCAAGATATCGATTTTTTCATAGGAATGATTTATTTTTTATCGATTTTTGAAAAAAAACTAAAATTATTAATCTTAATGTTTGTTGGAATTTTCATAGTTCCGAAAAAAAATAAATTTTTTTTTAAATAAAAGCAAAAAAGATCCCACTCTAAATTCATATGAAATATTGATTTTTTCGAGCACAGAATGCATGCAAAAAAATTCATCGATTTTAAAAATATCGCTCTGCCTTTTTCACCCAGGTTCAGGTTGGAGGAAATGCAAGAACCATGTCTAAATAAAATAAATCGATATTAAAGCCGAAAAAATCAAGATATCGAATTTTTCACGAGAATGATTTTTTTTTGATTGATTTAAAAGCAAAAACCAAAATTATTATTTTTAATGTTTGTCGGAAGTTTCCTAGTTTCGAAAAATAAAAATTAAAAAATCAAATATAAGCAAAAAAGATCCGATGCTGAATATATATAGAAACTTGATTTTTTCGAGCACAGAATACATGAAAAAAAATTCATCGATTTTAAAAATATCGCTCAGTCTGATTTCTCTTATTGTCCATTCTTTTAATTTTTCTAAGGGGGAGGGGGCGGTGGGAAAATTTCCAAAAAAATCAAGAGATGTTTTTGGGTTACCCCAAACTGAACAAAAAATTGCCAACCATTTCTGAAGGGGTGAGGGTTTTGACCCGTTCGAATTGAGCGGGCTTTCCCCATATATATTTTTAATCAATTGCTCGTGTTAAATCCTTTGACATATCATAATTTCAAAGGATGGCTACAGTCTGCCTCGGAACAGTCTTCGTCGGAATAGTCTGCCTCGGCATCGTTAGGCAGACTTGAAACACGTCAGACTAGTCTGCCCAACAATACCGATGCAGACTGGTCCGGGGAAGACTGTTCCGAGGCAGACTATAATCATCCCTATTTTTAATATGATCAACTTTTGGAAGCTTGTACGACGTCCCTGGAATATTGGATCAATGCTGTGCAGCATTGCATCAACGTAGCAAGTAACTGGCGATAACTTGCTACAACTTTAACACAATGCTGCTGGTATATCGCCATAACGCTGCAAGTAATATTTCTGCAGCGTTGTGCAACATTGCTGTAATGTTCTGAAGCGCGGACATAGAGACATTTTAGTAATGTTCTGGGAATATTTCGAGCAACATTGCAATCTTGCCATGCGATGTAGCTACAACGTTCCTGGAATCTTTCGTGCTGTAGGGGTATAGTCTATGTATTAACTGTATATGGAATTGAGCATATATAGTTCGTCTATAGCCTATGTATGTTCAATTTTTTAAAAAATCTGAAAATCAATATAATGATTCCGAAAATAATAATATATAATTCCCTTCAATATAATATAATAATACATCCAAAAGTTCTATATAGTCTACATATAACCTTTATATGGGGTATTTCACGTCAACTCAGACAGCTTTTAAGTATTCAATTGAGGTCTTACTGGACGGATCATCGGGCAAAAAGTTAGTCCAAAAAAGGCGAATCGTCGATGGAAGTAGGTGGACTAGGCCGTTTCTAGCTCCCGGTATTGTCGAGTTCTACCTTACCGACTGTGCTTTGATAACACTCATTCCTACCTTATCGACTGTCATCGATTATAGATCCCCAATCTGCCGTACCGACTTACCTGCCTCACTACCTTACCGATCCGATAGATGGCGTTATCTGTTAAGCTTCGGCCTACTTACCTCGATGGCGTTATTTACTAAGTCTCGCTCTACCTTATCAATTCGATAGATGGCGTTATCTGCTAAGTGTCAATCTATTAATATCAATTTACCCACTGCTCAATCCCCACAGAATTGATTATCAATACCGACTGCTCAATACCGACTGCTCGCTTACCCACTGCTCAATACTGACGATCTGCTAGATCCAATTTACCCACGGCTAAGTATCGATTATCGAATTTACCCATGGCTCGTTTACCCACGAATCAATACCGACTGCTCGGTTCACTACTCAATACCCACGGTTATTTTACCCACTGCTCAATACCAACCGCTCGATACTTACTTCTCGCTTACCCACCAAGATTTAAACGTTCATTCTCTCTATATTGGGGAAAAAAAAATTTGTAGGATATTTTATGTTCTACAAAAAGGTTTCTTGTAAAATTTCTGTAAATCTAATATTACTACGTAAAAAATGGTTTCTCGTTGCTGGCTCAAAAAGCCATTATCGGACAAATTCGCGATTGCGACCAATTTTTTCTCTAGAAGATTTCGGTTGTCGAGCGTTGCTAAAATCATCAGAATCGAGCTGTTCGAATCATCAACATCACGATGGAATATTAAATCATGATTGTGCTTTCGAAAATGTGCTACGTATGAGGATATGATACTTTGAAAATTATTTCTTCGCACCACCGTCTTTCGAGAGATCCATGAAAATTCTTCGAGCTGTGGGAAGCATTTGCAACATGAGGACTGAAGATATCGCTAGCTTGACAAAAGATTTCATTCTCATGTATGCATACAACGATATCGAAGATGCCTGGGACCATCTACCCCACGCACGGAGAAAAATTTCTTGGGTATAGTGACAGCAAACCGTCGCTCTGCTGCAGTAGCAATACCAATAGTCAATGGAGCAAATAAATTTATTACCGAAGCACACCAAACGTTACTCGAACTAAAATGGTTTGTTACTGTAACTAAAAACTTTGTTACTGTAACTAAAAACTTTGTTACTGTAACTAAACCGTTTGCTGTCACTATACTGACATACAGATTTGCTGCAGTAGCTTGAGGTGAGTTGGAGCAGCATTAAAATTTCTCTCTGTGCGTCATGCAAATGGATAAGGATATTATGAAATATCGTCGTTGTCGAAAACATTATGGGAAAAAAATGATTGATGCTGATGATTTCGATGGACCCTCACCTTTGATAAAAAACGTCCGCAAATGTATACTTTAAAAACAAAAGATTGATTGAATAATAAAGCCAGTATTTCAAGGAATAATAAACCATTATTTCAAACAAGATTATTTTTCCCAATACCCACAGTTTCAAACATGCACAGACTCGTTGCTACAGGGATACAAGCGAGAAAGTTCCATCACGCGTCAACCCCGTTGCATCTTAGCACAAAGGAGGACTGCAGTCGCTCACCAGTCTGCACATGCAAGCACCCACTCGACCAAAAGAATATTTATGACTTCACAAGTGTGCACCCCTTTTGTCAAGCTAGCGATATACTGTGGGTGTTGGGAAAAATAATCTTGTTTGAAATAGTGGTTTATTATTCTTTGAAATATTGGTTTATTATTCAATCAATCTTTTGTTTTCAAAGTATACATTTGCGACAGTTTTTTTTTTAAAGTCATAAACATTTTTTTGGTCGAGTGGGTGCTAGCACGTGCAGACTGTTGAGCGTCTGTAGCCCTCCTTTGTGCTAAGATGCAACGGGGCATAGTTTCGAATATTCTTCGAAATACTGACTTTATTATTCAATCAATCTTTTGTTTTTAAAGTATACATTTGCGACTTTACAAGTGTGCACGCCTTTCGTCAAGCTAGCGATATACTGTGGGTATTGGGAAAAATAAATAATCTTGTTTGAACTAATGGTTTATTATTCTTTGAAATATTGACGTTATTATTCAATCAATCTTTTGTCGTCAAAGTATACATTTGCGACAGTTTTTCAAAGTCATAAACATTCTTTTGATCGAGTGGATGCTAGCACGTGCAGACTGGTTCGCAGCCCTCCTTTGTGCTAAGATGCAACGATTCATAGTTTCGAACATGCACAGACTCGTTGCTACAATAATTTATAGAACGTGCGTATTGAGAAGGAGGGTGGGGATGGCCACCTACCACAACGAATCATCATAAGACTTTTCTCAGAAGTTCCTCGATTTTTCTCCATACGAAACAAGCAGCCAAAGAGTGTTGATCATTTTCAAACCATGTGCTCCCGATATATGGTAAGTAAAAAACATTCTCTACAAAATATTAATGCGAATTATTAAAAAAAATTTATCATTCATTGAATTTCAAAGGATCCGAGACGAAGGAGGGAGATTATGTGGTTACCTCTACCGCCATTCGAAATTCGAAGACGAGCATTAAACGTAAGTACTTATTCTTATAAAAAAATCTTAATGAAAAAGATATATATGGGGTATTCCTGGGAATTTCGGCAACTTCGGACAGTTGGGTCGAAATTTTTGCCCCCCAATTTTTTTCATTAATATGTGTTCAAAATAAGGAGACACCTATTTCGGCGTTTTTTATTTTGAGCCCCCACTTTTGAAATACAGTCAAATGAAGTTTTTGAAGTATTGACCACATTCGGTCATTCAAATCGATATATCTCAGCAACGGTTAGTGATAACTCAAAAAACCACAGGTGTTTTTTTTTCGTTTTTGAACGCTTTATACATTGAAAACATTGACGATTATGTTGCACAAATTCAACAATTATTTATAAACAATTCAAAATTAAAAATGAAATACAACAAAAAATGTACCCTTAATTTTTGAAAGGTATTTTTTTTTTAATTCCTTGAACAAAAACGAAAATTTAGCCACCTTGAACTTTTTGGGCCGACGCTTCGTTCAGGAGTTATAGATTTTTTTGTCACAAAAAACCAGTAAATGTTTACCCGGTTGTTAAGAATAAAAGCTATAACTTTCGAACGAAACGTCGGCCCAAGTCCGGCCGGGTCCCAAAATTTTTCTTTTCGTCCAAGGAATTTGAAAAAAAATCAGTTTCAATAATTATGGGTACTTTTTTCTTCATGCAATTTTTTACTAATAAAATACGTATATTTACCGGTTTTTTATGACAAAAAAAGCTATAACTTTCGAACGAAACGTCGGCCCAAGTCCGGCCGGGTCTCAAAATTTTTCTTTTCGTCCAAGGAATTCGAAAAAAAATCAATTTCAATAATTAAGGGTACTTTTTTTATCATGCAAATTATTACTCATAAAATACGTAAATTTACACGTTTTTTGTGACAAAAAAAACTATAACTTCCGAACGAAGCGTCGGCCCAAAAAGTTCAAGGTGGCTAAATTTTCGTTTTTGTTTAAGGAATTTAAAAAAAAATACATTTCAAAAATTAAGGGTACATTTTTTGTTGTATTTCATTTTTAATTTTGAATTGTTTATAAATAATTGTTGAATTTGTGCAACATAATCGTTAATGTTTCCAATGTATAAAGCGTTTAAAAACGAAAAAAAAACACGTGTGGTTTTTTGAGTTATCACTAACCGTTGCTGAGATATATCGATTTGAATGACCGAATGTGGTCAATACTTTAAAAACTTCATTTGACTGTATTTCAAAAGTGGGGACTCAAAATAAAAAACGCCGAAATAGGTGTCTCTTTATTTTGAACACATATTAATGAAAAAAATTAGGGGGCAAAAATTTCGACCCATCTGTCCGAAGTGGCCGAAATTCCCAGGAATACCCCATATGTATGTATTCTTTGCAGATACCCATTGAGATTCAATATGATCCAACACGTCCTGGATTGACCCAAATGAATGCTGACAACAATAAAGATGTATGTATATTTTCTTAAATTTATGATAAAAGTTTGGGTAATAGTTTGGGTGTTTGGGTATTCACTTTCACGGCTTTTCCGAATTTAGGAGTTTTTCTAATTTTTTTTTTTTCGAGGATGTTTGTTTGGTCCTCCAAATCAAGAATCAGGTGGGGGAGGTCGGAAAATGTTATGGGAAATACTTTTTTTTTACATGTTTTCGAAAAAAAAAAAATTTTTCTCGATGATCGGGAGTTTTTTTTTTTTTTTGCCTGGTTTGGCTCGTCCCACGATGGGGACCTGTGCCACTCTCTTCATGATCGGGAGTTGCTGTCCAGCACCCTGCATCATTTATGTGTGTAAGTGCATGATTGCACTTACACACATACAGTGCAATCACACATATAGTGCGTCGGTTGTTCGTAATTGTCTAAAGATAAATTTCTTAACGCCATATATCGACTATGGCGATTGCGTTGCGGAATGAAAATAAACATCTTTAGCATTGAAAAATGTCAACACTGCTTTGTTCCTGCCTTCCGTACTACGGAGTCCGCAAGAATTTCACGGTTTCGGTAATTCGTCCGAGTACAATCGTTTAATAATTTTCTTAACGGTGTATACGGATCTATGAATAAACGTCCCATGCAAAAATGGCCGGACAAAAATGGCCGCCGAAAAAATGGCCGACCGAAAAAATGGCCGAAGGAAAAAAAGGCCAACGGGAAAAATGGCCGATGGTAAAAAAAGCCGATGGAATAAAGTTGGAAAGTTAAGAATTTTTCGTTTGTTATTAGTTATTTATTTATTTAGGTTATTTGAGTACTTCGGGGATTTAGGGTTATTGTTAGTTTTTTTATTCATTTTTGAAAACATAAATTAATGAATTTGATTTTGTTACAGCAATCTTTGGATATCAAATATAGTCCGACATCTATAGAGATACTCGAAGTTCATCACCACAGCAAGTCGATACCCCATCATAAAAACTCAGACGACGACGACGACAACAGGACGACGATAACGAATGCAACAAAGAAAATCTCAAACGAACGATGAAGAAGAGAATCTTCGATGATAACAAGGACCCCACGATTCGACGAAAAACGCGTTCAATATTATGTACAGGAATGAAAAGGAAGAAGATAGACTAAATACAAAACAATAAATACAAAACTATAAACTTTTATTTTACTCCAATTGAATATAATTTTCGTAGTACATTCCCGCGGATAGTGGTACGTCATTATATTCCGACGCTGCCACTGTTGTTGGTGTTGAATTTGGCGTTGGTCTTGGTGTTTGTGGATGATGCTCATCGAGGAA
The DNA here is from genome assembly GCA_963971145.1 of Sussaba pulchella. NCBI lineage: Eukaryota > Metazoa > Arthropoda > Insecta > Hymenoptera > Ichneumonidae > Sussaba > Sussaba pulchella. The sequence goes on from CAXAQZ010001320.1 coordinate 50,382, forward strand.
CCAAGTTTTTAGCAATTGCACGTTCCAAGCCGCACAATTTTCTGTCCAACTCCGACGGGTGTGATGGGTGCATGGTGCAAAACGATCACCACGAAGTTCAGTGAGCGTTGGACATCCTATCTCCTCGATATTGTGCACGTTAGCCATAAAGTCACCGAGCCATACGGCCTTCTCTCGTCCCTTGATGAAGATTTTATCAGCATCTCGTAGAATTGAACTGAGAGTTTCTCGCAATTCACGATATGGAATATCACCAATATTCCATGAGAGTCCGTGATAATTTTCCTCCAACCACAAATTCGAACTCAGATATTGTGGTAATTGGGGGGTAATATCGTACGGAGATTGGAATAGATGTACTGATGGTATTGATTCCCGCTCAAGTGCAATAATTGCAAGTTCTTTTTCAATAAAATTGTTTGGGCTTTTGAAACCCTGAATGTCTACAGCGTACTGCATTTTTTTGATTGTGAATGATGTGAGTAGTAACAATCATCTTTTTTATACTCAGCCATCCCCACTTTTTTCATTGTTTCTTCCTCCCCACCAACTTTTCATTTTTTCTTTCTCCCCACCCACTTTTCCTTCCTCCCACACCCACTTTTCATCTTTTTCTTCCTACCCACTTTTCATTTTTCCCCGATCACTAGGTTCAATTTTGAATATAGGTGGTAGTGGGGATAGTTCACCCAATAGTCAAACGAATGCGTGAAAATTACGAACGTAGGCGTGATGAAGTAAACAGATGAATGTCATTCATCAGTCGATGGGGTCAAAGATTCGAGATATTGAATGACCACACTCCAACCCAACCAATATGTATAAATACGAGAGACTCGATAGATTATCAAACATTCTTAGTTAAATCAACCAAGGTGCTGCTTCTTTTATTTTATTGTTAATTTTTTTTTAATCATGGATGCTGAGGGGTGTAGAGATATTGTGCAGACGTGGGCGGAAATATTAGAAGCCGTGAAAAATCAAGATTCTAAAGAAATTAATACGTGGATTGTAAAAATTTCTGCGACTATTCAATCTCTTGATCAATTATTGACCGGATCAAGTCCATCGGAAGTGACCAAACTTTCCAATGCAATTGCTTTCTTATGTGGAATTAAAGTTCAACTAGAATGTTTGCTAAAGCATGGTGCTGGCTTAATAACGAGTGAAGAAAGTAGTGATAGAATTAATTGGAGTGATTTAACCTCGGCATTTAAAAATCGAATTCGAACCAGTGTAATTACTAATTTAAAACATATCGATATTAAATCTTTTATGGGTGATTGCATGAATGTTTTCCAAAAGGAAATCGCAAGTGTGTTAAAGAAAGAACAAAACCCCGTGAAAGTATATACAGTGCTCGCGGCAAAGTTTATAATAGTGAAAGATAGTGAAGAAGTTTCGGACATTAAATACTTCAACACCAAAGCTCAAGCGATATACCCAACGACAAATATTAAAGAGTGGTTTGTTGAATATGTGCAAACACCCATTGAGCGAGATATTGAAGAATTTCAACGACAAGGTTCAGGATGGAGTTTACATTCACTTATCAATGTGACAGTAAATATTAACAAATTAAATCCCATGCGTGGTTCGTCATTCGTGCCCCTACCAAAATCGATAGGCAAAAAACATGCGTGTATAAACGTAAGAAACAATAATAATAAGTGTTTTATGTGGGCTATTCTGTCGGCATTACATTCACATAATCATGCAAATCATACGGACAATGTTAATATCTATAGACAATATCAGAATGATCTTAATCTCAATGGTGTTGCTTTTCCAGTTATTCCGAAACAGATTAACAAATTTGAAAAACAGAATATCATGTCAATAAACGTATATATTTTAATTAAAAAAGGTGAAAATTTTACGGTAGTGCCAATACACGTGACATCATCGAAGAAAGTGATACACATAAATTTGTTACTTATCCAGGACTCGTATATGGATGAGAATGTTGATGATAATAATACAAACAATGAAGTGTATGTGCCGCCAACGTTCCATTATGTGTGGATTAAAAATTTATCGCGCCTAGTATCATCGCAACTATCGAAGCGCGCACACAAACATCATATCTGTGATAGATGTTTACATTACTTTCGCGATGAAGTCAAATTGTCATCGCATGAAATTGATTGCACAAAATTAAATGAATATAAAATCAATATGCCACCATCGTGGAATAAGACGGTTCAATTTAAAAATTATAAAAACAAGGAGCGTGCACCGTTCGTAATATACGCCGATTTGGAATGTTTGTTGAAACCAACACGGTGTGAGGAGGCCTACCAAAAGCATGAGGTATTTAGTGTTGGATATTATTTGCAATGTAGCTATGATGCTGCATTGTCAAAATATGATAGCTACAGGGGGGGCCAATCCGGCCGAATGGTTTTGCAAGGAGCTGCAAAAACTCGCTCAAACCATTGAGGATATTCATAGGAATCCTGTTCCGATGGAATCATTAACTGCGAAGCAACGTGACGACTTCATGAAAGCAGTACAATGTCATATTTGCGAACAACAGAATCTACCCGCAACGGATAAAGTCCGAGATCATTGTCATCTAACTGGAAGGTATGTATTTAAAATGTTGTGACCATCTTCCCATTTTTTTTCCATCAAAATTTTAATATTCAATTTTTTTTTTTTTTTCATAGATATCGAGGACCGGCTCACAACGAATGTAATTTACATTACCAAGATTCGAGAGTCATCCCAATCGTCTTTCACAATCTCACCGGTTATGATTCGCATTTCATAATCAAGGAGATCGCAACATCGTTTAGTGGTCGACTGACGGTCATTCCACAAAACAAGGAAAGATACACATCGATCATCAAACACATCGATGGAAGTGATATGAGCTTCCGTTTTATCGATTCACTCCAATTTATGGCGTCATCATTGGAGAAGCTTGCATCATACATGCCAGAACTGAAAATCATCCGACGTGAGTTTTCGTATCTGAATGACTATGAATTTGAACTTCTCACTCGAAAAGGTGTTTTTCCGTATGAATACGTCGATACACTAGCGAAATTAACTGAAACAGCGCTTCCATCTCAAGTAGATTTTTTTAGTAGTTTGACTGGTATGAATATAACAATAGAGGATTATGATCATGCAAAGCGAGTATGGGATGAATTTCAAATCAATAACTTGGGGGAATACTCGGATCTTTATTTGAAAGCTGATGTGCTATTGTTAGCAGATATTTTTGAAAATTTTCGGGACAATTGTATGAAGGTTTATCATTTGGACCCCGCCCATTATTATACAACACCGGGTTTCACATGGGATGCGATGCTCTATCATTCGAAAGTTCAGTTGGAGCTTCTTATGGATTTAGACATTCATATGTTCATTGAGCGCGGAATAAGAGGTGGAGTTAGTCAATGCTGTAATCGTTATGCCAAGGCGAATAATAAGTATATGAGTAATTATAATTCCAACGAAGAAACAAAATATTTAATGTATTACGATGTGAATAATCTTTATGGTTGGGCTATGATGGAAGCACTCCCATATGGACATTTTAAATGGGTTGAAAATTATCATACGATCGATTTCGCTACTCATCCCGATGATGATTCAACGGGTTACATTCTTGAGGTTGATCTTGAATATCCACAAAATTTGCATAATTCACATAAAGATTTACCACTGTGTCCCGAACATAAGACAGCACCGGGTTCAAAACAAATCAAATTGATGACAACATTAGATTCAAAAATGCATTACATTCTCCATTACAGAAATCTTAAACAAGCTTTAAAGAGCGGATTGAAACTTACACGAATTCATAAAGTGCTTCAATTTCAACAGAAAAAATGGCTCAAATCATATATAGAATTAAATAGTGATATGAGAAAAAATGCTAAGAGTGAATTCGGCAAAAATCTATTTAAGCTCATGAACAATGCTGTGTATGGTAAGACGATGGAAAATGTGCGAAAGTATGTTGATGTTAAGCTTATAACACATTGGGATGGTCGTTACGGGGCTAAAGCATTTATAGCGAAGCCAAATTTCCATAGCTGTTCCATATTTGATGAAAATCTTGTTGCTATACAAATGGCAAAAACTGAGGTTTGTCTTAACAAACCAATCTATGTGGGATTAAGTGTGCTCGATTTATCGAAATTACACATGTATGACTTTCATTATGGATATATGAAGTCACAGTTTGATAACGACAAATGTAAACTCTTGTATATTGATACCGATACTTTGCTGTATGAAATTAAGTGTCCCGATATCTATGAAATAATGAAGCGTGATATTAAGGAATTCGATACATCTGATTATCCAGCACAAAATCAATTCAATATGCCACGAGTGAATAAAAAGATTGTTGGTTTGATGAAGGATGAATGTAATGGTAAAATAATGCTTGAATTTGTAGGATTACGAAGTAAAATGTATAGTGTTAAAAAAGATGATGATAAACTCATAAAGAAAGCTAAAGGAGCGAAGACCTGTGTTGTGGAAAACAACATTAAATTTGATGACTATGTGAATTGTCTTCGACAAAATATATCGCAAAAAAGAGTACAGCGCGCAATAAGATCCTGTAAACATAGTGTATACACCGTGAAGCAAGACAAGGTAGCCCTAAGTCCACATGATGATGAGCGTTATACATTCAACCTAATACAACTGATACGTTACCCTGGGGACATTATCAAATACCTAATCATGTGTGATGGAGGAAATGTCGGGTGGGGATATTCATAATAAAGAAAATTTTGGGAGGAGTCTGTTGTATTTATTATGGTGGGGATGACTGGTATATTAACTGCCTGCTCAAAGACTTTTGACTCATACTGCAATAATGGATATCACGAGCTTAAACAAAATCGCTGCTTGTCAGGAGACTTTCCTACCAACGAAAAAGCTATACGAGTTACAAGTCGATCACATTTATAAAGTCACAAACTTGCGACAAGCTACAACGAAGTTTGGCTTATGCACAATCGCAACTCTCGATAGTAGTATCCAAGTCTTCATGCCGAAACGTATTTCGATGAAATTCGAGCAGGATAAAAGTCTATTTCAACAACTGATTCAAGCCATCGCAGAGGGAACATTGTTTCTGAAATCTCTGATTAGCGATATAAAATGTACTCAAATTGAATTCATTGTCAAATAATGTAAATCGTTTATTTCAAAATGTTAATAAATGATATAATGTACAAATATTTATTGTTTACAAATCATTCTTATGTATCCAACTATTGTGTGAATTCCCGAAACCCAACCATTTAATATAAACTTGATTTCCACGTCGTTTGAGAATCTTCTCTACAAGATAGATGTCGGGATATTTCACTCTCAGCAGTTCCTCTTCGTAAAAACCACCAGCAATGGGTTGATCTTCATAGTCCATTAGTTTATAAGTCACTGGTGTTGTTGTTGATAGTACTTGATGCACGGTGAAAATTTCTGTAGTCCAGTTAGGTGTATAGCCTTTCTCGAAAACGTGTTTGTTCTTGCTCACTCGTACTTTATCACCAATGTTAAATTTTGGTTTTCGTATGCTATTCACTTTGCGTTTTTGATATATATCATGAATAATTCTCTTCTCATTCTCCATATTAACAGCTCGAGGTTTCATTTTTATTGTCCTATGTTTACTATTATTATAATTCAATATTAAATCTGATAAGATGTCTGTCCACTTATAATTACCACGCGAACTAAACTGTTTCCACATTTTAGATTTGAGCGTGCGATTGAAACGTTCGCAGATTGATGCTTTTAAATTGCTGAATGTTGAATATAATTCAATATTATAATGTTGCAATAGCATCTTAAATTCTTTATTATAAAATTCTTTTCCTTGATCGACATGTAATTTTTTTGGTACACGATTTCCATTTTCGAATATGGATTTCATTGCATTTGTTGTATTTTTCCCACTCTTACTTTTCAATGGCACTGACCAAGCATATTTCGAAAATCTATCGATAACTGTTAGTAAGAATTTATAACCATTGTTATCTCTCGCATACGCTGTCATATCAACAAGATCAGCCTGCCATGTCTCATCCAATCCGCGAATTATTACACAACGTCGTGGATAATTTTTTCTTGCAGGTTTATGAAGTTCCTCAACCAATGCTGCTTTTTTCTCATTAATGTCTATTTTTTTCTGAGCCACCATGAAATCTCTGTAATGTTCTCAGCTGCTCTTCCATATCAACAATGATCCGAAGATTGTGTCGTATCTGTTCATGTGCTGTTTCAAAGTCAATACGTTGCTGCTTCAATTGATTATCAAACGTTTTTTTCCATTCCATGAATTATTATATCATAATTATCAACGGAATTTCGTAATGATGCCGTAATTTCATATAAAACACGAATTTCTTGACGCATAGCATTTTGCATTATTCGCGCTGAAATCGCATCGTTTTCATCTTTTGGTTCAGCTATATTGCATAGTCTTCGATTATTCAGATCATAGTGACCATCAATGGTAAGTTTAAATCCATTACCAGGAGGTCCACGAATATTTTTACTATTGGATCTTTTTTCAATCAACTGACGACCAAACATATCTACGCTCATGTTGATAGTTGACACAAGGCTGAGCTTCGACAGTATCAAACTGACATTAATAAATAATTTCAGCTTCACGTAATTCTTCGATAATGGAAATGATTTCATTAGAATGATTGGAATTTCCAGCTGCTTGAGATGCAAGGAGTAGTCGTAAACGGTCAACCAACTCATTTGGATCATCCCAATAAACATAATCTATTTTATAATTCTTCTTTGCCATCATGCGATCGTAAGGTAGGCCCTTACCAAAACGTTCAGATCATCTTTTCAATGGTGTCTTCTTTGTCAATGAATCAATCATAGGTGCGATAATATTATTGAATTTGTTACTTTTATCTTCACGAATATCATGCTCGCTGTTATAATGCTTGCGATATGCATTTGTTGAATTGATAATTTCTCGATAATTGTTCTCGTCAAGTGTCGTTATGACAGAGCTTTTTGGTTCTTTCATGAATAATAATTCGAGCAAACCTGGGCTTTGTTGATACTCCTTATTACCAATATGAATAAGATTATTATTAAATGTGATTGAAGTATCACCAATCATTAAACGATTTCCCGACAATTGGCGTACTCCATATGAAACATCGAGATTTTTTGTTGCTGTTTCGATTCCAACATTTCAATATATTTTTCAAATAAATTCTCCACTTTTGCATCATCATCATCATCATCATCATGTATTGTAGCATCTAAATCTTCTTCCGTTGAATCTTCATAGGCCGTCGCAAAACTCTGATCATAATCGAGATTTTCATTCTTATATTTTCTTTCCATCGATTTCTCGTTTTTAATCCATGATTGTTGTTGCTGCTGCTGTTTTAAGGATGTATCAACCAGTTTTTCCAACGGTGCAATCATAGGCTTGAAGACTTCATTTATCGTTTCGTCAGATGTAATTTTTCCGAACTTTAACATTTTATGTTTTCGTCGAGGGGATTCACTCGCATGCGCGATTTGACGCAATATATCGCTTTTTTGTTTATTAAGAACAGCCGGAGTTTGCATGTTGATGCTTTTAAGATTGAACATCGACTGCGTTTCACTCGCTCGATGATTGCATATTTATGAAGCAATCAATTCCTTTTCGATATCTACATTCATATAATTCACTATCCTTATCAATTACAACAAATCCAAATTTATTATGATTCCAGCAAGCGAAACATAAATCCTTAAACTGCATCCACGTCATATCAGTATTAACATGATCATAATAAATATGTTTCAAATTCATTTCATCTTGACGAAAAAGTATCAAGAAGTTTGAATTATCGCGAATTAGATGTTTGGGAATACGAGCATATGTTTGACAGAGATAGAAACAATCGACTTCTCGATGTCTTCCCATACTGAAGAAAGCTCGAATATTATCTTGCTTCTCACACGCTACATCATCGAAAATCATGATGGAGTTTGGTCGTGCGTCTTGAGGACTTATAACTTTCTCATGCTAATTGCATGGGAAATAATTAATCGCGGGAATAGATTTCAATAGTTTTTGTAGAAATTCATACTTTGGTTGATTGAGAGATTTCGAATATACATAAACATTTTCAAATCTCAATCCATGTGGAGGTGTTATAAGAGTAAAAGGAGCATTTGTTTTCCCACAATTTGATCGACCACAAATTATCGCACGCACACTATTTGGTAATAGTTCACCATGACGTTTTACTCTTTTCTTCGTATTTCGTTGTGTTAGCGCATCGAAATTCATAACTGGTAATTTTATTGGCTGATCCTTGAACTCCATGCTTATGCAGTGTGATTCAAATCTTGTCTCGATTATTTTTCTGACTAAGCAAACGAGTATAAATACACGGCTTATAAGCACACGCTCATCAGTTGCTCGTGAATCATCATCAATGATTCTCAATTTCACGAGGAATGGAGTTAAAGTTACTAATTAAACCAGATATGTCCAATGATTTATCATTAGCGTTTGTTGCGAGTGATTTTGAAGTTATTATTATGATAGCTATTACTTTTCTCAGTATTATTGTTATGATTTTACTTCTGATAAAGTTTTTCTGTACAAATGAATATTAACATGAACAACGAATCTATAAAGAAAAGGGGTAAAGGTTTAGTTAACACACTTTAATTAATAAACTACCGATTGAGCTTCATCTCCCGGGTTATCAATACTGTGGACCCGGCACCAAATTAAAAAAACGTTTGGATCGCGGTGATTTGGGGATTAATCCGCTTGATGCAGCTTGCAAGAATCACGATATTGTTTATTCGAAGACACAAAATAATCTTGAAGCAAGAAAAATCGCTGATAACGCACTTGCTGGAGAAGCTTGGAAGCGAGTTCATGCGCGTGACGCTAGCATTGAAGAAAAAGTTGCTGCGTGGAGTGTGACTAATATTATGAAAGCTAAATCGAAATTCGGCATGGGGATGAAGAATGATAAGAAGAAGAAGAAGAAGAATGGGAAAAAGTTTAAAACAACCACACTACGAAATATCATTAGTGCTGCAAAGAAATCCATGACACCAAATGTAAATTATCGCAAAGTTATTAGTTCTGCGCTTAAAGGTGCGCGAATTGCAGTTAAGAAGGCAGGTGGAAGGTGTAAAGTAAAAACGCCGCGTATTTTACCTCTGCCCACGAAAATCGGTGGTTTTCTACCATTTCTCATACCAATTTTTGCTGGTTTAAGTGCCACCGGAGCTCTAGCTGGAGGTGCTGCGGGTATAGCAAAAGCTGTGAATGATGCAAGTATAGCTAAAAATCAATTAGAAGAGAATAAACGACATAATCGAGCCATGGAGACCATTACATTGGGTCGTGGGCTTTATTTAAAATCTCATAAAACGGGTATGGGTTTACATCTTGGAATGTTAAAAAACGTTTAAAGCTACCACATCGCGCACTCACAGATATCGATCTCATGAGATATGCTAAAATCATGAAGATTCCATACTTTCGAGGAGTATATATGAGAAATGAATTACCAAAAAGTGGACCACGAATAAAAGAAACGGCCATTATAAATCTTGATGATAAAGATGGTCCAGGAACACATTGGGTGGCATATAAGAAAAATAATAATAATGTGCTCGACTTTGATAGTTTTGGAAATGTTCAACCACCAAAAGATTTGATAAAATATTTCGGTGTTGGTAGCATTGTAAAATATAATTATAAACAATATCAAAACTATGATACAGTTGTGTGTGGACATTTATGGCTTGAATTTCTTCATGGAGATCTATAAAGATCGAGCTCATACTGCACTAAACATCAGTTGAAAATCAACCATCATGAATGATTATTTCACACTGACTCTAACGGGAACGAGTTCCATCTTGGAGGCTAACTATTTCCCACCCATCGAACTATCACCATCGATAAATTATACTCTCGGGCTCATTGAATTGCTCACTTTTAATTCCATTCCAAACATCGATGAGCGAAATAATAAGTTCTATGTGGGTGAGGAAGTCATCATTATACCCACTGGGAGTTATGAAATTGATGATATTGAAAATTATTTGCGAAGTGCATTATTAATGAAGAATATTACAATCACTCTAAAGCCCAATAACAATACTCTACGTAGTGAAATTAAATCCGATCATGCAATAAATTTTACTCCCAATGATTCTATTGGTCGATTACTGGGTTTTACTCAACGCATTCTCGAAGCAAATGTTATGCATGATTTACCAGTGGCCATTCTCAAAGTGAATTCATTACGTGTTGAATGTAATATCACAAGAGGGGCTTATATAAATGAACAACATGCCCATACGATTCACGATTTTTTTCCAATCGTTCCACCGGGATATAAGATCGTTGAAGTACCATCTCACATCATTTATCTGCCAATCGCCGTGCAGTCAATAGATCATATTCAATTGAAACTTGTCGATCAAGATGGAGAATTGGTGAATTTTCGCGGTGAGGTTATAACAATTAGACTACATGTGAAACCAGCATAATGGGAATTGTTTATAATACAAAAGTTGGACGAAGCTATAAGAGTGAATCAACATGTCGAAAACCAATCAGTCGGCCAAGAGCAATGCTAAAGAACTTAACAAATCAAAACATTCAGCTGTTGAAGAAATTGGGCCTGCAGATAAGAGGAAGAAGGGGAAGAAAAGGAAGAAAATAAAAAATCATACCTGTTGTGTTGTCATAGTCGGTTGTCTACCATGGAAGAAATTCTAAATATTCAAAAATCGATTGTGTTTGATGAGTCCATTGCACATTATGAGACTCATTCGCATCAACCATTTGCATGATCATTCTTCAATAATAACGACGAAATTCGAATTGCCGTTCAACATCAGGATTTGTGTTTATTACCAAGCAAGAGTTCATTACACATATATGGTAAATTATGTCGGACCGATGGAACTCCAGTGCAAAACACAAAATTTATCAACAACGCTATCTGTTATCTATTTGAAGAAATCCGTTATGAGTTGAATGCCGTTGAGATTGATCGAAATAAAAATCTCGGTCTCACAACTCTCATGAAGAATTATCTATCACAGAGTCCTAGACAAAAATCTTTGATGGAAAATGCTGGTTGGCTCTTCAATGATGATACAAAATTGATCGATGACAATGGATACTTTAATGTATCAATACCATTAAATTTAATATTGGGATTTGCTGAGGACTATCATCGAATTATTGTTAATGCCAAACATGAATTAGTTCTCATTAGAACGAACAATGACATGAATGCCATTCTACAAACTCGTGTTGGAGATAATGCAGCTGTGGAACAATTCAAGATTTCATTGACGAGAATCGAATGGATGATACCATACATCAAGGTTTCGGATCAACAGAAAATACAATTATTAAATTTCATTGCCAAAGATCCAGCGATTACTCTAAGTTTTCGTACGTGGGAATTGTATGAATATCCACTATTACCAACGACCACGAATCACATATGGGTGGTTAAAACATCAACGCAACTGGAAAAACCTCGATATGTTATAGTTATGGATTTTAAACGGCGAGAAAAAATAATGTAAATGTAAATGCTAGCCTGTTCGATCATTGTAGCTTGCGGGATATTAAATTATTTTTATATTCTCAATCTTATCCATATGGAAATTTAAATCTCGATATTGCGAATAATCAATACGCTCAGTCTATTGCTTGATTTTACATGATCGTATAGTTGAATATAAACCGATCAGCGGCGGTGTGAAAAAATTAGTATAAGCAATTAATGTAATAATATGATTGTTTTGAATAAATAAAAATATTTAAAAACTGTCTTTACTTTCTCTCTGACCAGTCGGTATTGGTTCGTGGGTAAACGAACCATGAGTAAATTCGATAATCGATACTTAGCCGTGAGTAAATGGGATCTAGCAGATCGTTGGTATTGAGCAGTGGGTAAATAAGTAGTCGGTATTGAGCAGTCGGTATTGATAATCAATACTGTGGGGATTGAGCAGTGGGTAAATCGATATTGATAAGATGGTAAGGTAGCGAGCAGCAGGTAGCGCCATCTATCGAGCAGTCGGTATTAAGTAGTGAATCGAGCAGTCGGTATTGATTCGTGGGTAAACAAGTTATGGGCATTGAGTAGTGGATCGAGCAGTGGGGATTCGTGGGTAAACGAGTCATGGGTAAATTTGATAATCGATACTTATAAACGAACAGTCGGTATTGAGTGATCGGTATTGATAATCAATACTGTGGGGATCGAGCAGTGGGTAAATCGATATTGATAGGCAGCAGGTAGCGCCATCTATCGGATCGGTAAGGTAGCGAGTCAGGTAAGTCGGTTGAGCAGTGGGTAAACGAGCAGTCGGTATTGATAATCAATACTGTGGGGATCGAGCAGTGGGTAAATCGATATTGATAGATTGACACTTAGCAGATAACGCCATCTATCGAATTGATAAGGCGAGACTTAGTAAATAACGCCATCGAGGTAAGTAGGCCGAGGCTTAACAGATAACGCCATCTTTCGGATTGGTAAGGTAGCGAGCAGCAGGTAGCGCCATCTATCGGATCGGTAAGGTGGCGAAGCAGGTAAGTCGGTACGGCAGATTGGGGATCTATAATCGATGACAGTCGATAAGGTAGGAATGAGTGTTAGCAAAACACAGTCGGTAAGGTAAAACTCGACAATACCGGGAGCTAGAAACAGCCTAGTCCACCTACTGATGGACAATTCTAGATCATATCGTACATGTTTGGCCTTACAAATAGCTAAAGTAATATTGAATTAAGGTGAGGGACTACATCGGCGAGTGCGAGAGAGATAGCTGCAATCACGGCAACACGTTGTTTGACGCCACAATTGTTCTGTTGAATAAAACACGGTTCTTACATCATGCGGCTGAGAATTGTGCATGATGTAAAGACCGTCTTTTATTCGACAAAACAATTGGGGCCCCAAACAATTGATTACAGTTTTCTGTTACCGACCGAGCAGTATTACCTTAACACTTAGAAATTTTAATTATCTACTTTTAATAAGAATTAAAGTTAAATTCGACAATATTAGCGTGTGGTTGACTGACGTTTTGTCAATGACTACAAAATAATATTTTGGAAATAACCATCTTCACGAGCTACAACGAGCAACACCACTATATCTATATATACGTTTTCGGACTAATGTTTCAACTGTTTCAGGCGATTTTCCTCATTACTTTAATTAATTTCTCGACAATTACTTAGACGATTAATTTGAACCTAATCATAATCGATCTGTCGATCCTATATCTTGATGATATAATATTTTCAGAATTCCCACCCTCTCCCACCCTCTCCTACCCTCTCCCACCCTCTCCCACCCGCTCCTACCCATTATCGGCACTGTGATTATATGATCAAGAAATGGAGCAAAAGCAACGAGCTACCTAAAAACCTAAAAACAGGTTGCACAATAGATAAATCAGTTGTAGCGCCGCACTTCGAGTATTACCTAACATTCTCAGCAGAAATGGGAAAAACAGAACTTAACAAGCTGCAATTCGCGCAAATAGGGATAAACTGGGACAGAGAGGGCAGATAGTGGGGCAAGCGACTGGTAGAGAAACGCGACAGGCGGGTAATAATGTACTGCAATTTAGAATTTTAGAAGAACGAAGAGCGCTCAAAAAAGTATCATTTAAAATGGAGTAAAAATATTTAACGCACTGCCAGCACAAGTGAAAGCATGTGGCCGAATTAAAGAAATCAAACGAATGTTAGCCTTATCTCTACTATTCACGAGGGAACTTGGGCCCTTTCTTGGGGTTGGGTTTAGCGTGCACGTTTTGTAGTGGAGAGAGTGTTAAAAGGGCACGTCAGGACCAATGTTAAGTAAAATCAAAATGTAAATGATTGAAGAAAATGTAAATGCCATTGTTACAGCTGTGGAAGCTAATAAACATCCAATGAATAAATCCCACCGTCCTCCTTTCTGAAATCCATCATGTCGCGCCTCCCAAAAGAGTATGAAGCAAAAAAAAGTCTCTGGATATTCGCAGATAATCTTTGGTGGAGGCTGCGAAGGGCAAAATACCGCCGGCACGTACTTACCATTGGAGACATTGAAAGGAAAAGGAGTCGCGCGCAGGAGTGTGAAATAGGGAAACACAGACATCGTATAATACATAATAGACGAGGTTACATCGGCATGCGATGCTGCTATGCCAAAACGCAAAAAAAAAAATAAACGATAACGGGCGGTAGGCTGGTGTAACAACGAGATTGACAGCTTGAGAAAACAGCGCATGGCTGCACGGAGGGCAGGCCAACGTTGGAGGAGACGAGCTGATGCGCAATCAAGCGAGGTCATACAGACGTGAGGGCATGCGTTCCGCAAGGATCGGTCTCAAGGCCTTTCCTGTGGAACGTCATGTAGGACGGCCTTCTGGAGCTGGTGATTCCTAAATGACAACCGATAGAATTCTAAATAACAGGTGTGTGGAAAAATTTGTGTGGAAAAATTTTTGTGGTAAAATTTGTGTGGAAAAATTTGTGTGGAAAAATTTGTGTGGTAAAATTTGTGTGGAAAAATTTGTGTGGAAAAATTTGTGTGGAAAAATTTGTGTGGAAAAATTTGTGTGGAAAAATTTGCGTATCAAAATTTGGGTATCAAAATTTGTGTATCAAAATTTATTTATCAAAATTTGTGTACCAAAATTTTGTGTATCAAAATTTGTGTATCAAAATTTATGTATCAAAATTTGTGTATCAAAATTTGTGTATCAAAATTTGTGTATCAAAATTTGTGTATCAAAATTTGTGTATCAAAATTTGAGTTAAAAGTGTGTTAAAAGTGTGTTAAAAGTGTGTTAAAAGTGTGTTAAAAGTGCGTCAAAAGTGTTTCAAAAGTGTGTCAAAAGTGTGTCAAGAGTGTGTCAAAAGTGCGTCAAAAGTGTGTTCAAACTGTGTTAAAACTGTGTGTATGCGTTGAGACAGGCGTTTATTTTATTAATTTATTTTTGACGAATAAACACCACACCCGGCGCGGCCTGGGTCGAGGGCTGCCGGGGCTCTATGGTATTGTATCGATTTCTATCTGGGCGCCAATTAGTTTTTATAAAACTAATAAATTTTAATTTCGACAATTAATCAATTATGTTTGCACGGCTAGCTGAATGCAATATTTCTCAAGGGGATTCGATTGGATGACCCAATCTTGCGCAAAAGCCAAAGGAAGCAGAGGAAAGTTTTAGAGAAAATGCAGGCACTTACTTGATTTTTCAATTTATTAACGTTGACGATAATTCTCGTCCTTCTTCGACAATATCGATGGTCTCTACGACGGCAATTCCCGTCCTTCTTCGACAATCTCCCTTGGTCGGTTATACTTGACAATATGTGGACGAATCCGCTTCGTATTTTACAATTCGACAATCGGTGTTATATATTTAATTAAACGTGGAACGCGCTGGTTGTCCTCGAGAGCTCACCTGCGCTTAACCCTAATACAGTCGTGGCTAAACGCGAAGTCGAGAATTGACTTGCCCTTTTGGAACTACTCCAGACGGTAGCCAGGTGCAAAGTGATTTTTCGGCGATCGATCACGACGTCGCCGGCCCTCAGGCACGCTATCCCCTCGCTTTCGGCAACCTTTGTCAAAATCCGCGGTCGATAATCGAGCGCGGGTTTTGACGGCGCCTAACGATGGATTTTATAACTATCTACGCACGACGTCGCGTAGCGTTCGAGGAGAAGTTGCGCATCGACGTCGAGGAACGACAAAAAGTGACTTTCCTGTCACAGCGTGTATGCATGCATTATTACTTTACCACCCCGATCAGTCGCGCGACCCCACGCGCCCTCGGAAACCAGTGCGCGCTCTGCATCAATGCAAACTCCGCCGATTCCCGAAGAAAACGATGAAGCCCGAAAGCCATCGATTCTCCCAAATATCGCGTTTACGCCGAGCATGACGCGTTCGTCGTCGACGACCGAGGCCACTGGGCGATGCGTACTCGACGGAAACCGAAAAAAAATCCGAAAACGATCGACGTGTACGCGGCGAACACAGAAACGTCATCCCAAACAATCGATCGATCGATCGACGAACAACACGCACGCGACGAACCAAACGTCGATACCAAAACAATCCATTGATCGAAACACGACACGCACACGTAAAATCGAAACGTAATCCAAAAACAAGCAATCGATCGAAGATCGACACGCACGCGACAAAAGGCGAAGCGCGATCCGAACACGATTGATCGATCTGTCACCACTCAAACGATCGGCGAGTATCATAAATGAGAAAATACGCGGCCACAATCGCGAGAATGCAAAAAAAAAAAAAAAAAAAACACAACACAACACTCCGAAAGACGATAAACTCGGCACTGAGTAATCGCGTGTGAATCGAACGATCGCCGGATTGATTTTTTTTTTTTTTTAGCCTGATTAAAAATGGACATTGAAGGGTCTAAAGAAAAAGAGAAAGAGACGGAAACTCTTCTGAATAAGCGGAGAAAAGCAGCGCCACACCGACCCTCAGATTTCGATCCGTCCGCGCTCTCGAGAGAAACTTCCATGGTCGTCTTGATGTTATTCAAACTGATATCGGAAGTGTAAATAACACAGTCGTCGGCATACTGGAGAAATTTCGTATCCGCGGGAAGGCATCGCTGGATAGAGCGGACGTAGATGTTAAAGAGAATAGGGCTTAGAACCGATCCCTGAGGGAGGCCTATGTTGGTCTTCCTAACGTCGATAACACGGCCTTGAGTCTTGAACTTGAGGGTTCTGCTAGAGATCAGGCTATATATCAAGTTACATACGCGTGACAACACGCCCCGTGAAAATAGGTTAGAAACCAAAATTTGTGGAATTACCCGGTCATACGCACTTTTTATATCTAAACAGACTACTCCGCAGTGCTGTTTTCTCGCAAACGCTAAATATATATCTGTCGTCAGAATAGCTAAGTTATCCGTACAAGATTTTCCTTTCCTGAAACCAAATTGGCAATTCGGAATGTAACGATCGTTTTCTACCCACCATTCAAGCCGATTTTTAATTAAGCCCTCGAAAATCTTTAAGAGATTATTAGCCAGACTGATAGGACGGAAACCCTTGTTTGCTGGCTTGGGTATAACACACACGTTATAGAAAGACCAATCCTTTGGGACGGTGTTCGAAGTAAAAATTCTGTTATAAAGATTTAATAGCAATCTGATAGCCTCGGGAGGGAGTTCAGAGATGATTGCATTACTGATCAAATCAGGCCCTGGAGAGGAGTGCAGCTTTAAGCGGAAAATAATAAATGTTAGTTCCGAGAGGTGAAATGGTCTATCCAAGAACGCGATAGATTTGTGCGGAACCGGATCCATATGCAGAGCGACGAACGGAGGGCATAGGTTATTTATCACCTCAGAAATCGCTGGGTCGTCAGGGTCAATCGTAGAGGTCTAAGAACCCTCTGAATTTCGTGACTTGAAGCTCTTGACGATGCTCCATGCTGTTATCGCCGGATTGATAATGAGCCGGCCGGACTGCCGATCGCCCGAGTCCACGCTCTCCCCTCTCCCCGCGCTTGCGCCCCGCGGGGTGTCGGGCCTTATCGCTACCAGGGTTGTAAAATTTTCAGTGGAAAAAAAATTACATTACTCATTATTTTTAATGATTAACGTAGATTTTTTTCCATTACTCATTATTTTTAATGAGTAATGTGGATTTTTTCCATTACTTATTATTTTTAATGAGTAGTGTAGATTTTTCCCCATAGTAATGGGGAAAAAAAATAAATAATGGGTACATTATTTTTAATGAGTAATGAGCATTTTTCCCCATTTTTCATTATTTTCAATGGGTAATGTAAATTTTTCACCATTACTCATTATTTTTAATGAGTAATGTAGATTTTCTTCCATTATTCATTAGAAGTAATGTAAATTCTTTCCATTACCCATTACTTTCAATGGAACCTTTTTCGGTACCCATTACTTTTAATGGAACGTTTTTCAGCACCCATTACTTTTAATGGAACGTTTTTCAGTTCCCATTACTTTTAATGGAACGTTTTTCAGCACCCATTACTTTTAATGGAACGTTTTTCAGTTCCCATTACTTTTAATGGAACATTTTTCAGTACCCATTATTATTAATAAAATTTTACAGAAAAACTTTTTTTTATCAACATTTTGTATTTATTTTTTTTCATTTTTTTTTAAATTTGTTTTCTTGTCATTTAAAAAAATTTTTTTTCTAAACAAAAAATATTTTTTAGCCACAGATAAATAAGGTAACCACAGATTTCTTCACGGCCTTTGATTCCCCTGATTTCCCGATATATGTATGCACGGAAATATGGACTTCAGTGCAGATGTCAAGGCTTTTAATGGTTAATGTAATTTTGAATGTTTTTTCGGCTCATTATTCGAATCCATAGAAAACTCGCTAGGCTTCATTGAAAAAAGAAACAAATATTTTTCGAGTGTATATTTTATTGAATTCAATATAACGTAAGCACAAATCGTGCTGTTCAATACAGTGGACAAATCGGAATTGCTGCAACTTCTATAACTATAACTTATGACAGAATACATGACTTATGACAGAAAAATATAAGGATTAAGCGTTTTTTAGATTAGACCCTTTGACTGCATATGGGGTTGAGTTGATCCCATTTTTTTTTCAATTGAAAAAAAAAATTCCTCAAAATTTAAGTTTTTCACAATAATAAAAAAAAATAATAATAATAATTAAAAATAATGGGTGCTGAAAAACGTTACATTGAAAGTAATGGGTACTGCAAAACGTTCCATTAATAATAATGGAGACCAAAAATCGTTCCATTAAAAGTAATGGGAACTGAAAAACGTTCCATTAAAAGTAATGGGAACTGAAAAACGTTCCATTAAAAGTAATGGGTACCGAAAAACGTTCCATTAAAAGTAAATAATGGGTAATGGAATACATTTACATTACTCATTACTTTCAATGAATAATGGAAAAAAAATTACATTATTCATTACTTTTAATAAGTAATGGAAAAAAATGTACATTACTCATTACTTTTAATGGCTAATGGAAAAAACATACATTACTCATTGAAAATAATGAGTAATGGAAAAAATCTACATTACTCATTAAAAATAATGAGTAATGGGGAAAAATCTACACTACTCATTAAAAATAATGAGTAATGGGAAAAAATCCACATTACTCATTACTTTTGATGATTAATGGAAGAAACCTACATTACTCATTAAAAATTATGAGTAATGGAAAAAATCTACACTACTCATTAAAAATAATGAGTAATGGGAAAAAATCTACATTACTCATTAAAAATAATGAGTAATGGCAAAAAATCTACATTACTCATTAAAAATAATGAGTAATGAATACGATAATGCATTACGAAAAATAATGCATTATTTACAACCTTGTATATAGTCTATATTTATCACTTCATATTGAATCGGGGATATCTAAGCTGTAGATATATAGTCTATATATGCATTAAATGTATCGAATTTCATATATAGGTCATAGATGGACTGCATAGAATTTTTGGATATATTATTATGTTATATTGAAGAGAATTATATATTATTATTTTTGGAATTATTATATTGGTTTTCAGATTTTTTTAAAAATTGAACATACATAGGCTATAGACGAACTATATATGCTCAATTCCATATACAGTTAATACATAGACTATACATTAATTGCTTACTCGGGTCGTATCGTCATCTAATCTACACGACGTCAATGACATTCCATATCGTCGCTCGCCATCGACGAATAATAAAACATTGTGCTTGCTATTGTGATATTTTATTTATCGAATTCCAAGGTATCGACAAATTTCGATAATTTTGTAATGAATCGATTAAAAATCCTCTCGTCAACACGACGGATTATACGGTCACACAAATTTAAAGTACTAAATAGCCACTCTCGTATTCCATTCGAGGGGTCAGCGGTCGTTTACAGATTTTCAATTGATTTCGCTTTCGTCCTGGCATCTGCTCTGGTAACCAATCTGTAACATACATCCGATAAATCAAATTAGCGAAGTAAATAAGATCCAATGACCAAAATAATGATAGATTTATTCATATTCGACGAGAAAAATCAGCGTGTCTGGGACACACGGTAGAAGTGAAACTTTCCGAACAGTCAACTGCGAGAAAATGAGACGAATGCAGTATCAGGAGTGGGATAATTATAGGATTACTTATTATAATATTGGTACCAAGTTCAAAAGTTTTTTTTTCATTTTATTATTCAGGCTCCAAGTTTTCAATTTCAACCAATGACAGGAGTTGCTTATGGTAACTAAAGTATGAAATAAATGTTTTGGTCTCGATTTTATCGATATATCTTTGAAATACAGCGTCAATTACTGTAAAATAAAAATAAAAAATAAATAATTAAAGAATAAAAATAAAAAATAAATGTAAATGGTTGTCTCTTTCCAGTGTCGCTTTTTCGTTTCATCGAGTTTCAAATCACAACGGTGCTAGTCACAACTGTATATCTATATTCTATCTCATTCTCTCGCAGGCTGAATCCTATAGATGTATATGGGGCAAAATTTCCCAATTCACTGAACTGGAAGCCTCCTATTCCCCGATGTGGACGATGATTTTTTTTTAGTATCTTCTCGATCCTACGACCTCACTTATTTTTTTGAAGATTTTTTAGACCCCTCCTTCCCCTCCCCTCCCCCACCATATTATTTTTATCAAGAGGTAACTGCTACTTATCCCCTTTTTATTTGGATGAAATTCCTTCCCCGGATACTCTATTGAAATTGAAGAACTTTTTTCATAAAATTGGAGTGGGCAGCGGGTTCCCAATATTTTTATTTATTTTTTTTTAATTTTGCAAAAATTCGAGTTTTATCGCAATTAAAATATATGATAATGGTTTTCAATCTAAAAAAGAAAAAAAAAATCTATCGGGCCAAAAATCGATATTCCGAATTACTTCGATAGATAATCGATTTTTCAGTATGAATTGATTTGTTGGTTCTATCAAAAATCGATTTTCCATCAAAATAATCGAAATATCGATTTTTTTGCACGGCAGATTTCATTTGTCTTTTCTTTTTTTAGATGAGAAACCATTATCATATATTTAAGTTTTAGAAATAATCGAATTTTTGCAAAATTAAAAAAAAAAAAAAAAAAATATAAGGAACCCGCGGCCCACTCCAATCTTATGAACAAAGTTCTGTAAATCTCAATAGAGTATCCGAAAAATTTTTTATCCAAATAAAAAAACTGGACAAATAGCAGTTACCTCTTGATAAAAATAATATGGTGGGGGGAGGGGAGGGGAAGGAGGGGTCTAAAACATCTAAAACAAATTAGTGAGGTCGTAGGATCCAAAGGATACTAAAAAAAATCTGCGAGCTGTAGGTTTAAGCGGTAACGCACACGACTGACTATTCTACTTTTCATTCAGACCGATCGTCCTGCTCCGAACCCCCCGCGCCCTATCTCTACTACGTTGAATATTCTCTTACTCTAATTCTATAGTCATTTCACTCCGAACTTCCCCGCGGCGCCGACAAACTGTACTATCGTCTCGTCCTCCATTCTCTATCCATCCCGATACTCTGACGCTTACACGTTTTCACAGTCCGAGCTATTATACATACCACGCCCAGTCGCCCACTCCTATAGCATCGTGTTCCGTGCCCCCCGTCCCTCTCCCCTCTGGCCTAAGTGCACCAGCTCGACGCATCCTGGTTTTACCCCGGCCAGAAATGTCAGAACGCGAGAAGAGAAGTTTCACTTCAAAAATAATTTTATCCAATCGTGGATTGATTTTTGGCAGCTGCAAAAGAAAAACGTATGCAACATATTGTATTGCGAGTACCGTGAATTACGTTTCATTCAAAAAATAAGCAAATCGCAAGAAAAAATATGAGCAACGTCAATCGGATCCTCGCCATGTGTACCAGCGATATCGCGTCGGCGGCCAGAGCGGTTGGATTTTGCCGCTCAACCTCAGCTGTTAAGAACGAGTCACGTGACCCACTTACACTCTCTGTTTCGGCATTCTGGCCGCTACCCGAACGGCGCTCGCTTCCCCGCCTGAATCGCATGCTATCCCCGTAAACGGTAGCACAATATCCCCTCTTTCGCTCGGGTATTTTCGCCGACTTGCACTCTCTGCTTCGGGCTTTGGCCGCTACGGCGAAAAGGCGCCACCACAATTTAAGTGAAACCCGAGCGCTGGCCATCTCCCTTTTCATCTCTGACGCACGCAGGGAGACTAGTCTCCCTGGCCTGCGTTCTGAAACCCAACTCGAGTCAACTATATTATAACTATAGTAATAGAATTATAACGACGCGAGTTAACTATAGTTGACTCGAGTAGGGATTCAGAACGCAGCCCTGACGCTAAACAAGCAAAAACGACGGCGTCTTTTCCTCGTCGACCACGAGGCGTCGCCTCTGCACGACCAACGAATGAGAAGCAGCCGGAATTGACGATATACGGCCAGAGATGAGTAGGGAGATTGGTACAGAGCCCTCTTTTTGTAGTTTATAGTACTTCCCATTCCCCTGGCACGGGCGGTGTCGAGTCGACACCGGCGGCTTGGGTTGTGGCTATGTTCACACTACATCGGGTGGACACTCAAGTACGAATCCGACCGTCTTGGGTGTTGGGTTCCACTGGATTGTGGCTGGGCTCACACTACGTCGGGTGGACACCCAAGTACGAATTCGACCGTTCGAGCGCATTTACTAACAGCTGGGGCTGCGGGGCCTCAAATGTCAAACGCCGTTCAGCGTTCGGACTGGCTAACTTTGATCGATTATAATCGATGCGTGCTGTGAATGAATTGAATGTCGTCAAATGGCTCGAATCATGGCTAAAAAAGATTTATTTTACATACATACAGTCGAATAATATGTAGCAAAAAAAATTGTTTTTCAAGAAATTTTCGTTCTGTGCAGTCGATTATGGCGGATTCTTCCCGTACGATTATTTATTTCTCGCGATTATAAATAATAAATTGCACTATTTAGTCTTTAGTGTATTCCATGAAAAATCGTTCTGGAAAAATAAATTGCAGCCTACAAGTACTATTGATAGCGTTGAATCTGTAAGGCTGTGACAGCTACAGTGGTAGCGGGCTGGCGTGGAAACTTAAAGGTTGCGAGTTCAAGTCCCTTAATAAACATTTTTTTTTCCGGAATGAAAAAAACAATGAATCATACAATTATCATGTAGGAAAATCCGATTAAATTATCTTCATTTACTTACATTTGATTTTTTTTTCAAGTGAAAAACTTTGTTTTGGGCATTCTCATCCTTTGTCTCCGTAAATAGTTGTTTATTCGTTCAAGGTTTGTAGCAAGAATTTGTATTGTTAAATTATAGTTTGACCCCGTGTCTTGAATGGAAAGTGTACGTTGAATATGAAATTACACTAATTTTCGGCTCATTGCAGCACAATACAACACAGGCATGATTGTGATTTCCATTTGATACAATCGTAATAATTGAACATAACATACAAGATTGTGTAAACTAGGGCGAAATGTATATTCCGTTTGATTATTATGATTACCAAAAAAAACCCACTAGAACCTCGAACGAATGGAGTACGATTTACGTAAACAAATACGAACAAATGCTCAAAAAAAGTCTTTTTAATGGAAAAATATTTATATGAGAGATTCCTCATGAACCAGCCACTTCTGTGCTAACCGGTCTTCGATTCAGATGAACATTTTTTTCTCAAAGTACTCCTCAAGTTCCTATGTAGGGGTATAACCGTGTTTACCATTTTTCATCGATTTTGAAGATTATTAGAATTGGGAAACTCACACAGTACATTCGACAGGAAAAATGCAGACTTAATCGCACGCCAAAATCTGCATTTTTAACTGATCTATCAGGGAAAGATATTTCAAACAATAATAAAACTTTATTACATTTTCCAAGTTTTAATTACCAAAGTTAGATTCCTCATGCAGCCGAGTGGTTAGCGACACAAGAAAAACCACGTCGTAAGGTCCGTCTTGGGATAGTAGTGATGCGGAGCATATTATATGTGAGGCGGTATTCCTCATCTGTCCAGACTTTGAAAGTCACATTTTTTGTTTGGCTTTAAATTTGCAGTGTATGTTCGTCTATACAATGAACAGTTACCCTCCAATTTTTAGACCTCCACGATCATCCCTTTTCGAGTTACAGGGGATGAAAGTTCCAAAAACATCAATTTTCGACGCTCGCACCCGTAACTTCGAGTGGCCGTAACTCCCTTTCTGTGTGACCTAAATTAGATTTCAAGAGGTGTTTTGGAAAGCGGCTTTTACGTTCTTTCAGGTTATTGAATTTGTTTTTAATTTTATTTACATTTTCATGAACAAATTGCGAAGTGAAATGTTTAAACGATTTTTTTTCGCTCTTCGGGCACTTTTTATTTTTTTAGAAATGTTTTTAAAAGGATGCTTGGTTTTTTAGCATCGAATACATATTTTTTTATCGTGAACACCGTAGAAGTGTGGGCGTTGTACGGATTCAAGCAGAAATCGTGCCCGCTGCGCTCCCGCGCGTTATAACTCCCTTTCCAGCAGAGCAAAATGGACTTTTAAGGGATGGTTTGGAAAGCGATTTTTATGTTGTTTCAAAATAATCAATATACATATTTTTCGAATGGAATTTTCATAAACAAATTATGAAGTGAAATGTTTAAACAATTTTTTTTGCTCTTCGGGCACCTTCGATTTTTTTGAAAATATTTTTAAATAAAAGCCTATCTTCTTTTTCTATCAAATGCATATTTTTTTATCGTGAACACCGTAGAAGTGTGGGAGTTGTACAGTGCCATCCGAGCGGATGTGGGGCTCACGCGCTCGGATGAGCCGCCCAGGTACTCTTTTTCTGTCATTAAATGTCAGATCAGGGTCCCTGGGCCGCTTGTCCGAGCCCTTGATCATCGATATCTCATGGACCGGTAATCCTATAGCAAATCGACTTACAGTTTTGGAAACTCAAATGAACTGCGTATGAGATGTAATTATTGTTTTGAAAAAAAAAATTTCACCCTTCGCATTCATTTGAAGAAAATGCAAAAAACCACCTTTTTCTGGTTACCTATAAAATTAACCAGTACTTTGCAAATATTGCTGAAAGTCCAATATTGGTGGGTGCCACGCTACCTCAATATATCCCAAATAACCCTGTAAAATTTCGAATCGATCCATCCATCCATTTTTCTCCCCTGAGGTGGCAACCTTTAACGAAAGTTGGAGGAACACCTTCTTTGCTCGGACGATTATTGAGATGAAAAAACAAATGTATTGATGATTCTCACGATTCAGCATTGGATGCTCATGAAATTTCTTGTTTTCCTTAAAGAAAAAAAAAATTTTTTACCTTTTAATTTTCTGAATTGAACATTTTCAGATAATTTGGTGTGAACAGTATCCGTTCGTTTTGTATGAAATTTTTATTTTGCGATTTATAATTCATGTTGAAATTAATTGCATTAATTCAAGGTTGCCCAGATTCCGTGAAAATCGCGTGTCTGCAAAATGTTTTCTGTTTTTTATCTCAATAATCATGTGATGATGTTTAAAGAGCCAAAATTAAAGGTTGCTACCTCGGGGTCAACGGACGGACGGATAAATTCAAATTTTTACAGGGTTATTGGGGATACATTGAGGTAGCGTGGCACCCACAAACATTTGTACTTCCAGCAATATTTTCAAAGTACTGGTTAATGTTCTAGGTAACCAGAAAAAGATGGATTTTTTGCATCTTCTTCAAGTGGATGCGAAGGGTGAAAAAATATATATTTTTTTCAAAACAATAATTGAACCTCATTTGCAGTTCATTTCAGTTTCCAAAACTTCAAGTCGAGTTGCTATAGGATTACCGGTTCATGAGATATCGATGATCAAACGAAAACATTTTTTTTCATTCACCGGCCGATATCTCATCGAAAAATTGTGATACAAAAAATATTAAAAAATTCAACTCGAAAGTGAAGAATCAGGCTAAGAAGGGGACGGCCAAACATGTTAATAACGGATTTTGATGGATCTCAGGTATATTGATGGGGGACCCTTCCTGAGTACTAGGCTCACAGCTTTTACTTCACTGGGCTTTTGTTTCGGAGAAAAATTTTTGGAAACCCCTTTTCGCAATAGATGTAGCTCAGCGGACAAGGCTTGGGACTGGCACCCGGGCGACCAGGGTTCAAGTCTCGCCGTTTTATCGATTTTTTTTTCTAATTTATTTTTTTTTTAAATTCTAACGTTTATTTTTATATCTATCTTTTGTTTTTTTATTGTTTTCGAGTTTTTACTCTATTTTTATGGACATTTTTTTTCTAAAAATTAAAACGGTCGATTAAAATAATCCATCAGGCATATTTCTGATACAAAATTTACGCTGACGTTGGAACAATTTATTGCAGGAAAAGAAGTTACACTACAAAATTCTGTCGTATTCGTCAAATAACACAATGTATACTATACATCAGTCGATGTCGGCGTCCACTTCTTCATGCTCGTTGGAGGAGCAAAATTGTGGATGGTATTTGTCATAATAGCACGCAAAACACAAATTGGCGCGGCACCACGCACATCTTATAAATGCTACTTTTTTACAGGCACAAGGACTTTTAAAAAGTGATACCGGAAAGCAGAGATCATTCACGTACAATATACACTGTGTTATTTGACGAATAAAAACTTATACGACAGAATTTTGTAGTGTAACTTCTTTTCCTGTAATAAATTGTTCCAACGTCAGCGTGAATTTTGTACCAGAAATACGCCTGATGGATTAATATTGACCGTTTTAATTATTAGGAAAAAAAATATCCATAAAAATAGAATAAAAAGTCGAAAACAATAAAAAAACAAAATTAGAAATAAAAATAAACGTTAAAATAAAAAAAATAAAATAAATTAGAAAAAAAAATCGACAAAACAGCGAGATTTAAACCCTGGTCGCCCGGGTGCCAGTCTCAAGCCTTGTCCGCTAAGCTACGATCGCTTTCGTGGCAGGTGACGAAAGTCGGAGGTACATGTATTGCGAAAAGGGGTTTCCAAACATTTTTCTCCGAAACTAAGGCCCAGTGAAGCAAAAGCTGTAAGCCTAGTAATCAGAAATCCCTCTTTTCAATATACCTGAGACCAATCAAAATCCGTTATTAACATGTTTGGCCCTCCGCTTATAAGTAACTGAATAAGTGAATTCTCGATCCCACCGACAACTCTGAAGCACGGATGATTAAAAAAAAAATTCGTGACTTTTTTCTTGATTGTGCCATGATTAATGGCCAGGAACGAAATGTCATTATAAGATTTCAAAACTAGACATGTAAAGCTCGGAAATGCTTTCTCATTCATCTCAATACGAACATTTTTCCTGAAGTTACAGTCACGCGAATATCACGTAAAAAAAATGGAAAAATGTTCTGTTCCTTTAATTTCTTTGCCGAGTGTATATAATATAATGAGCAGCTAACTGAAAGCCGATTTCAGGAAAAAACATTTTCTGCGAGGCCATGGATATTTTGTCTTGGCTAGTCGGAATATAAAAGGGATGTGAATTTTGGAATGATAATTGAAATTAATTAATTTATTAATAAAAAATGATTTTTCATTTATTTTGAAAAAAAACTTTTGATCATGACATGAAAATTAAAACAGAATATTAAAACAGTAATTCTTCATTTTATACACTGCCGGAGAACATTATCAGGCTATAAACGTGCCCGTAATAATCACTTGTCTTTTAACGTCAGTAGTATAGTAAGGACAGTTCCAACTCACTTACCACGGTGACCTGCCTTGAGGCGGTCGGTAAGGTAGATTTCTCTTTGACCAACGGTGGGTTTGTGTCTGATCCCTCTTGTACCGACGGTTGAGCTCTCTCTTACCGACAGTGCTGGTTATTTAGGTTATCGATAGTGCCGGTTATTTAGGTTATTTAGGGGTCTCGAAGATTGATCGTAAGGATGGTGGGTTTGAGGTTATGTTTTTAGAGAGGCGGGTTCTGGCCCACTTGCCACGGTGACCTGCCTTGAGCCGGTCGGTAAGGTAGATTTCTCTTTGGCGTTATCTGCCAATCCGGTAGATGGCGTTGTCAATCGATTTACCCGCTGCTCGATCCCGCTCAATTGAGTGTTCTACCTTACCGACGGCAGTCTCAGATGGCGTTATCTGCCAATCCGGTAGATGGCGTTGTCAATCGATTTATCCACTGCTCGATCCCGCTCAATTGAGTGTTCTACCTTACCGACAGCAGCCTCGGATAGCGTTATCTGCCAATCCGGTAGGATGACGTTATTTGCCCAATCCGGTAGATGGCGTTGTCAATCGATTTACCCGCTGCTCGATCCCGGGAGAACGGCATTTTCCTCCTCCTACGAATAACCTAAATAACCTAAATAACACACATTTTTTAACAACCCAAGAAATTTTTCATTTTTTAACCATCGAAATTTACGCATGAAAAACCATCGAATTTTTTTTAACCATCGAAATTTTTTAACCATCGAAATTTGAGATCGAAATTTTATTTTTTGAAAAAACATCGAAATTTTATTTTTCATTTTTTGAAAAACCATCGAAATTTTATTTTTTGCGAACCATCGAGATTTTATTTTTTTTTTAAAACAATCGAAATTTTATTTTTTTAACAACCATCGAAATTTTATTTTTTTTAACAACCATCGAAATTTTATTTTGCGAAATTTACGCACGAACGATGAACGTTCGAACGTTCGAACGGTGAATGAAAAAATCTTAACATATTCTTGCGGTATCATATGTGTTACTTTTAACACGGAAAGATCTTTTAGAGGACGAGAGTTAAACGAGCATGCGGGGCGTGTGGGGAGAGAGCGAGCGCAAAGGCAAGCGTGTTGATGAGCGGGCAAGCTGGAGCGTGAACAAAGGAGAGAGAACGCAACGACGAGCGAACGGAGAGCACGAGCTAGCGGACTGAAGTGCATGGGTTGTAAGAGAGCGAAGGCTGGAAAAACATGCATTTTACGACAACGATGAGCATAAGATAAATTTTAATATGATTTTTTGAAAAACCATCGAAATTTTTCATAAAAGAAATATTTTTGAGAACCATCGAAATTTCATTTTTTGGAAAACCATCGAAATTTTATTTTTCATTTTTTGACAACCATCGAAATTTACGCATTTTTTGAAAAACCATCGAAATTTTACGAATACGACAGCGAATACGACGACAACAAATACGACGATGAATACGATGACGAAGGCGATGGCGAATACGACGACGACGAAGACGACGCAAATACGACGACGAAGACGACGACGACGATGAATACGACGACGACGACACAAATACGACGATGAATACGACAACGAAGACGGAGAGAGTTTAACGAAGGGAAGAGAGAGAGCGCGAAGGCAGGCGTGTGGGGTTGTAGGAGAGCGAGAACGAAGGCTGAGAGAGAGAAAAACATGCATTTTACTAATAATATTATTTATTTAAGTTATTTTTCATTTTTTGACAACCATCGAAATTTTCCATGTCGTCACATCTCAGCTATTTTACAAGAGAGAGAGAGAGAGAGAGAGAGAGTTTAACGAAAGTAGAGGATAAGACAGAGTCAGCGAGAACGAGAGAGAGCGCGATGAACGTTGAACGGATGGTCCAACAAAATTTTCGAACGATCTTTTTTACCTAAATCATTGTTTTTTGAACCTTCGCACGTTGAACGACGAACGATGAACGTTCGAACGTTGAACGATGAACGTTGAACGAAAAAATTCCAAAAATCTCTGAGTGTACAACGAATTCTCGCGGTATCTTCTTTTAACACGAAAAGATCTTTTTCACCCAAATGATTGTTTTTCAAAACGAAATTGAGGAGGTCCGTTGACCAGAAAAAAACTTCTCATGATAAATTTGTTGATATGTCGGTGGCGCGTCCTGTGGTCCTATGCCATTGTTCGCAAACATGACAACGATGACCGAACGAAGCTGTGCATGGAGCTTGCCGTTGCCTGCTCTATCAGCGCGGAAGATGAAATTTGATGCGGGTTCTTATTCAACTACAACAGCAGGCTGCAGCAACGATGATTCTCAACTTATCCCCCCCCCCCCCCCCCCCCCCCCCCGAGTGATTCAATCATCATGAATAAAAAAATTTATTAAATCGTATAATTAAAGTTTTTCCTCCATCATCGCGAAAAAAAAATCTTTTTACCATGCGCAAAGCATGAAAATGTTGGAAAAAGTGATAAAATTATTTTTACCATCATGAAAATGTTGCATATATATTTTGTAATCTTATAATTCAATTTTTGTCTGTATGAAAAATCTCCTCAGCATCAATTGATTAAACACCAAACGAATTTCGATAGTTGAATACATAAGAACGATTTATCAACACGGTTTTCTCTACCCTCTCGAGTGAATGAGCGCCTGGCTACCAATGACGGTGAGAGAGGACAAGAGTTAAACGAATGCATAAGACAGAGAAAGAGAGCGAGAATGCGGGCGGGAGTGTGAGCGAGAGTTCAACGAAGGTATAAGATAGAGAGAAAACTAAATACATGTTACGGATGAAAAGATTTTTTATTGAATATATTTTACATTTCGATATTCTAAAAGATTAATTTTTTTACACATCCGACTGTTTAATCCTTCTCATATCCCCAGGGCAAGGTGTCGGTACAACCAAGTTGCAAGACTCTCTTATCGTCATTCCAACTCAACGCTAATTTTTGCTGCTCAATTGTTTCAACCTTATGCTTTCGACTACGTATCAAGCATTGCGTTCTCGTTATATTAGCATGATGCAACAAACATTTTTTGAAATCGTCAAACGTGATTTTTTTTAGCGCAGACATTTTTATACCCTTTGCACGCTTTTTCACATTTTTCGGCGTCTTATCTATAACGATGTAAGAATACAATTTTGCTCGAAGACCCACGAATTCGGTCATAATTTTACCATTATTTTCATCCTTCATGAGGCCCAAAACTTTTTTGTTTGCCAACGGCATATCGTACCGGTTTTCCATCGGATAATCGGATGTGTCAAATTTATTTATATCCAACTTCATTTGCTCGTAAACGTTTTGATTGGATATATGGTAAATGAGACTGTCGGTGTCGATGTAATTTTAATGGGAATCATAACCAATGTTGCTTTTTTCTCATTCATGTCTATTTTCGAGGCTGCCATGAAATCTGTTTAATGTTCTCAGCTGCTCTTCCATACCAACAATGAGCCGAAGATTGTTCCGTATCCGTTCATGTGCTTTTTCAAAGTCAATACGTTGCTGCTTTAGTTGATTATTGCACGTTTGCTCCAACCCTTGGATTATTATATCATAATTATCAATGGAACTTCGCAATGATGTTGTAATTTCATATAAAACACGAATTTCTTGACGGATAGCATTTTGCATTATTCGTGCGGAAATCGCATCGTTTTCATCTTTCGGATCAGCTACATTGCATAGTCTTCGATTATTCATATCATAGTGACCATCGATGGTAAGTTTAAATCCATCACCAGGAGGTCCACGAATGTTTTTACTATTGGAACTCTTGTTCATCAACTGACGACCAAACATATCTATGCTCATATTGATAGTTGACACAAGACTGAGCTTCGACGGTATCAAACTGACGTTAATAAATAATTTCAGCTTCACGTAATTTTTCGATAATGGGTTTCATTGAAATATCCAGCTGCTTGAGATGCGAGGAGTCATCGTAAACGATCAATGTCCCGACCTCTCTCGCACAGTAAGCCCCCCACCTCCAAGCTCACTTTATATTTATTGTTAGAGAAATCTATAAGTTTTTGTACGGAGGATGTTAGAATTTCGAGCAATTATTTACCCTTGCTGGGAAGTAAATGTTTTTTGGATTCGCAAAATTTTTAATATTGATGAAAATTAAGTGTGAGCGAATTATCGTAATACTGATGAAAGAAATAAGGATTCTCATATGAATACGGGATATTAATTTAATAGTGAAATTATTAAACGCTCATTCGAATTATGATGAACACGATTTTTTCACAAGAGGTTTATGAAGAGAGGTTCATGAAAAGAGGGCAGTGGGGGGGGGGGGCTACTCCACGCGAAGCCATTTGGTAGGCATGATCGGGTTGACTGTTCGACCGCTGATAGGAAAAAACTTCTCTGAGGGGTAATCTGATATGTCTGCGGCGCGTCTCGCGAAAGTAAACATCCGCGGGTGTTCGTTGAATCATTGCACGTCTCTCTGTCTTATGCCCCCCCCCCCGCGCGCGAAATAAATTATTGTGATGCTGAAATATCAACCTCCCAATATTAAGAACACAATTTTACAGAATAGTTCCACGAAAAGAGGGGGGGGGGGGGGCAACGTCATTTGGCACCATCGGGTTGACCGTTCGACCGCTGATAAGAAAAAACTTCTTATGCTGGCGCCGGCGTGTCGCGCAAAAGTAAACATCCGCGGGGTGTTGGTCCATGAGGGGGGGGGGGGGGGGGGGGGGGGGGGGCAAGCCATTTTTGCGATCGGGTTGACTGCTGATAGGAAAAAACTTCTCCGAGAGGTAATCTGATATGTCTGCGGCGCGTCTCGCTAAAGTAAACATCCGCACGTCTCTCTCTCTCTCTCTCTCTCTCTCTCTCTGTCTCATTCCTCGTTTGACCCTTCCGCGGAACTATAATCATCGATAAATTCCTCGCGGAGGCTCAGTTGCGGTTTAATCATATTGGATCAGTCTCTGTGGAAATGGCTGAGCGTAAAAAGCATCTTGCAGATCAAGCGATTGTGACATGTGAAAAACTGATAGATTTTATGAATAAAGCGCGTGCTAATGATAAATCATGTGAAAGAGAACGGTGTATAAAGGCGGGGGAGGAAAATGTACAGCTGTTGAGTGATATTTTACGTGAAGATGATTCGCTTACGGTTTATCAAAAAATGCGAATTCAAACGACTATATCAGCGCTCATATCTCTGACAAGAAAATTTCAAAGAAGCGGTGCTGGTGGTGCATCGAATAAAGTGGAGTGGCATGATACGGAGACAGCTTTCAAGCGACGTATAAGAACTGGATTGGTGCTCAACCTCGGTTACAAGGATGTAGGCGATTTTCTTGATGATGGAAAAGCCTTAATCATCCCTCAATTGATGAAAACAGTGAAAGAAATTGGAAATCTTAAGGTGAACGTGATTTTCTCGGGAAAATTCCATTTAACGAAAATTGATGGAATCGTGGAAGAGGATAGAAGTTTTAACACTGCGAGTGAAGCTATTTTTCCCACCACGAATCTCGAGAAATGGTTCAAAGACTTTGTGAAAGAACCTCTGATACAAAAAATTCAAGATCATGAGGCTAAGGGTTCGGGATGGAGTCTTAGTGAAATAAGCTATCTCACTGTCAACATGAATAAATATGTGCCGCTACGTGGAGGATTATCAACGTTCGTTTCTTTACCCAAAGATATCCAGAAGAAGGTAGCAGTCGTAAATATCATCAATAATGATGAATATTGCTTCCTTTGGTCGGTGGTAGCGGCCCTTTCACCTGCAACGAAGAATGGCGATCGGAAAACATCGTATCCGCATTTCAAGGACGTGTTGGTGTATGAGGGTTTGGAATTTCCAATGATCCTCAAAAATGTGCCGCGATTCGAAAAGATGAACAATTTATCCATTAATATTTATGGTATTGCCGATCCGGAAAGAAGTAAGAAAAATGAGATTGAACCTATTTATCTAAGTAAGCATCGTCCCGATCTATCAGTTTCACCCACCATACATTTACTTATGATAAATACCACCAATAAATTTGACAAAGAGGATGACGCTGTAATTCATCACTTTGCTTGGATTAAAAATCTGTCACGATTAGTTTCCTCTCAAATATCGAAGCACGATGGAAAGAGTTGGATTTGTGACAGATGCTTGAGTCATTTTCAGACTGAAAGTCGTCTTGAAAATCATAAAATTGATTGTATCAATCATAATAACTGTAGAATCATTCTACCAGAGGAGGGTAAATCGATCATGAAATTCAAAAATTTTAAAAACAAGATAGCAGCACCATTTGCGATATACGCCGATCTCGAATGTCTTCTGCGGCCTGCAAATACAAGATGCGGGAAAAATAGCGTCAGCTATCAAACTCATGTGCCTTATAGCATAGGGTTTTATCTTCAATGCAATTATTCCGATGCGATCTCGGGTTATAAATCTTTTCGAAGCGATAACTGCATACAATTATTCGTCGAAGAATTGAAAAAAATAGCTGTCGAAGTAGATGCGCGCTTAAAACAAATCGTAGCGATGGAAGAATTGACGCCGGAGATGAATAGGATTTTTTATTCGGCAACGGAATGTCATATTTGCGAAAAATCGTTTACGCCGGAAAATATTAGAGTACGCGATCATTGTCATTTCACAGGGAAATTTCGAGGCGCCGCTCATCAAGACTGTAATTTAAATTATACAAATTCTCACGTCATCCCAGTGATATTTCATAATTTATCCGGCTATGACTCGCACTTCTTGATAAGAGCATTAGCAACAACCTTCGAAGGTTCTATAGAGTTATTACCGGTAAACAAAGAGCAGTATATATCGTTCACAAAGTTCGTTGACGGTACAATTGTCAAATTTCGATTCATAGACTCGTTCAGATTCATGCCTGCTAGTATTGACAAACTCGCATCTTATCTACCCAATGATGAAAAACATGTAACGAGAAAGTATTGCACTAGCGCAACGGAGCTAAATTTATTGACAAGAAAAGGTGTTTTCCCTTACGATTATCTCGATAGATGGGAAAAACTTGACGACACAGAGTTACCGACGAAGAAAGAGTTTTTTTCACGATTAAACGACGAGGAAATCAGTGACGATGATTATGCTCGTGCACAGAACGTTTGGGAAACATTTAACATCCAAACTCTTGGCGATTATTCGGACTTGTATCTCAAATCAGATGTGTTACTGTTAACGGATATTTTCGAAAATTTCCGTCGTAATTGTTCGAGCACGTATAACTTAGATCCGTTGCACTACTACACTGCTCCGGGACTCGCGTTCGATGCAATGCTAAAATGCACCGGTGTAGAACTTGAATTAATCACAGATGTAGATATGCTACTTTTTTTCGAAAAAGGTATTCGAGGCGGTGTTGCACAATGTGCCAATAGATATGCGAAGGCTAACAATCGATTCATGCCTGATTACGATCCCAACGTAGATGAATCGTACATTATGTATTACGATGTAAACAATTTATACGGCGCGGCTATGAGTCAACCTTTGCCTCGCGGTTCGTTCGAGTGGTTGGAGGATCCGGCGGAATTGGATATACCGAATATCCCCGATGATTCTCCGACGGGTTATATATTTGAAGTGGATTTGGAGTACCCGAAAAACCTTCATAAAACACATAAAGATCTGCCTCTGTGCCCCGAACCTTTTGTCCCGCCCATTTCCGGGTGTAAAATACCGAAACTTATGACGACTTTGCTGTCCAAACAGAAATACGTGATTCATTATCGTAATTTGAAGCAATATTTGAGTCTCGGTTTAATTCTCACAAAAATTCATCGAACATTAAAATTCAATCAAACACCGTGGCTAAAACAATACATCGAATTAAATACAGAATTACGAAAAAAAGCAGTCGATGAATTTTCAAAAAATTTTTTCAAATTAATGAACAATTCAGTTTTCGGAAAAACAATGGAAAATCCGCGCAAACATAAAGATGTAAAACTCGTGACAAAGTGGGATGGACGGTTCGGGGCAAGAGCGCTTATTGCCCGACCAACGTTTCACAGCTGTACCGTTTTCGACGAAGATATGGTGATTATAGAATTAAATAGACCGTCGGTTAAGTTTATGAAGCCAATTTACGCTGGATTTACGATTCTCGATGTATCAAAAATATACATCTACGATTTCCATTATAATTACATGAAAAATGTATTCCGAGACAACGCGAAATTATTATACACCGACACCGACAGTCTCATTTACCATATATCCAATCAAAACGTTTACGAGCAAATGAAGTTGGATATAAATAAATTTGACACATCCGATTATCCGATGGAAAACCGGTACGATATGCCGTTGGCAAACAAAAAAGTTTTGGGCCTCATGAAGGATGAAAATAATGGTAAAATTATGACCGAATTCGTGGGTCTTCGAGCAAAATTGTATTCTTACATCGTTATAGATAAGACGCCGAAAAATGTGAAAAAGCGTGCAAAGGGTATAAAAATGTCTGCGCTAAAAAAAATCACGTTTGACGATTTCAAAAAATGTTTGTTGCATCATGCTAATATAACGAGAACGCAATGCTTGATACGTAGTCGAAAGCATAAGGTTGAAACAATTGAGCAGCAAAAATTAGCGTTGAGTTGGAATGACGATAAGAGAGTCTTGCAACTTGGTTGTACCGACACCTTGCCCTGGGGATATGAGAAGGATTAAACAGTCGGATGTGTAAAAAAATTAATCTTTTAGAATATCGAAATGTAAAATATATTCAATAAAAAATCTTTTCATCCGTAACATGTATTTAGTTTTCTCTCTATCTTATACCTTCGTTGAACTCTCGCTCACACTCCCGCCCGCATTCTCGCTCTCTTTCTCTGTCTTATGCATTCGTTTAACTCTTGTCCTCTCTCACCGTCATTGGTAGCCAGGCGCTCATTCACTCGAGAGGGTAGAGAAAACCGTGTTGATAAATCGTTCTTATGTATTCAACTATCGAAATTCGTTTGGTGTTTAATCAATTGATGCTGAGGAGATTTTTCATACAGACAAAAATTGAATTATATCTCCTCAATTTCGTTTTGAAAAACAATCATTTGGGTAAAAAAGATCTTTTCGTGTTAAAAGTAGATACCGCGAGAATTCGTTGTACACTCAGAGATTTTTGGAGAGAATTTTTTCGTTCAACGTGCGAAGGTTCAAAAAACAATGATTTAGGTAAAAAAGATCGTTCGAAAATTTTGTTGGACCATCCGTTCAACGTTCATCGCGCTCTCTCTCGTTCTCGCTGACTCTGTCTTATCCTCTACTTTCGTTAAACTCTCTCTCTCTCTCTCTCTCTCTCTCTTGTAAAATAGCTGAGATGTGACGACATGGAAAATTTCGATGGTTGTCAAAAAATGAAAAATAACTTAAATAAATAATATTATTAGTAAAATGCATGTTTTTCTCTCTCTCAGCCTTCGTTCTCGCTCTCCTACAACCCCACACGCCTGCCTTCGCGCTCTCTCTCTTCCCTTCGTTAAACTCTCTCCGTCTTCGTTGTCGTATTCATCGTCGTATTTGTGTCGTCGTCGTCGTATTCATCGTCGTATTTGCGTCGTCTTCGTCGTCGTATTTGCGTCGTCTTCGTCGTCGTCGTATTCGCCATCGCCTTCGTCATCGTATTCATCGTCGTATTTGTTGTCGTCGTATTCGCTGTCGTATTCGTAAAATTTCGATGGTTTTTCAAAAAATCATAAAATGCGTAAATTTCGATGGTTGTCAAAAAATGAAAAATAAAATTTCGATGGTTTTCCAAAAAATGAAATTTCGATGGTTCTCAAAAATATTTCTTTTATGAAAAATTTCGATGGTTTTTCAAAAAATCATATTAAAATTTATCTTATGCTCATCGTTGTCGTAAAATGCATGTTTTTCCAGCCTTCGCTCTCTTACAACCCATGCACTTCAGTCCGCTAGCTCGTGCTCTCCGTTCGCTCGTCGTTGCGTTCTCTCTCCTTTGTTCACGCTCCAGCTTGCCCGCTCATCAACACGCTTGCCTTTGCGCTCGCTCTCTCCCCACACGCCCCGCATGCTCGTTTAACTCTCGTCCTCTAAAAGATCTTTCCGTGTTAAAAGTAACACATATGATACCGCAAGAATATGTTAAGATTTTTTCATTCACCGTTCGAACGTTCGAACGTTCATCGTTCGTGCGTAAATTTCGCAAAATAAAATTTCGATGGTTGTTAAAAAAAATAAAATTTCGATGGTTGTTAAAAAAATAAAATTTCGATTGTTTTTAAAAAAAAATAAAATCTCGATGGTTCGCAAAAAATAAAATTTCGATGGTTTTTCAAAAAATGAAAAATAAAATTTCGATGTTTTTTCAAAAAATAAAATTTCGATCTCAAATTTCGATGGTTAAAAAATTTCGATGGTTATAAAAAATTCGATGGTTGTTAAAAAAATTTCGATGGTTTTTCATGCGTAAATTTCGATGGTTAAAAAATGAAAAATTTCTTGGGTTGTTAAAAAATGTGTGTTATTTAGGTTATTTAGGTTATTCGTAGGAGGAGGAAAATGCCGTTCTCCCGGGATCGAGCAGCGGGTAAATCGATTGACAACGCCATCTACCGGATTGGGCAAATAACGTCATCCTACCGGATTGGCAGATAACGCTATCCGAGGCTGCTGTCGGTAAGGTAGAACACTCAATTGAGCGGGATCGAGCAGTGGATAAATCGATTGACAACGCCATCTACCGGATTGATAGATAACGCCATCTGAGACTGCCGTCGGTAAGGTAGAACACTCAATTGAGCGGGATCGAGCAGCGGGTAAATCGATTGACAACGCCATCTACCGGATTGGCAGATAACGCCAAAGAGAAATCTACCTTACCGACCGGCTCAAGGCAGGTCACCGTGGCAAGTGGGCCAGAACCCGCCTCTCTAAAAACATAACCTCAAACCCACCATCCTTACGATCAATCTTCGAGACCCCTAAATAACCTAAATAACCGGCACTATCGATAACCTAAATAACCTGCACTGTCGGTAAGAGAGAGCTCAACCGTCGGTACAAGAGGGATCAGACACAAACCCACCGTTGGTCAAAGAGAAATCTACCTTACCGACCGCCTCAAGGCAGGTCACCGTGGTAAGTGAGTTGGAACTGTCCTTACTATACTACTAACGTCGACAACTTTGAGATGAAAAACGCTAGGAACTTCCTGTAAGCACCATTGGAAAGCTTATAAATTTTTGAATTTATTGATATTAAAAGAAGAATATTTCCATTAGTCAGTACTGAGATAGCATGTTATGTTGATTGGAATAAAAATCGGATTATTCCCAATTTTTCTATCTTGACTCCTGAACAAAGTCAAGTTTTTTTCCAATTTTAACCCTTCGACTGCACACTTCCGCCACCGATCTATAACTGCATACCGGGTCAGAACGACCCAAGGCGATTTTCAAACCGTTGTACCTCGGTAAATATGCATTTTTTCGTTTTTTTTGTAGAGTCATTTTTTGCAGTAAATTATGTATATTTTATGGCCCAAAACTTGTTTTTGGCCGAAACCTAAAATTAAATGCCAAAACATTCGTCCAAAGTGGGGCATATGTTGAAAAATGCATGATTACACGAAAAAAATCGTATTTTTTTTAAAATCAATTTTCAAAAAAAATCCTTTGGGGCTTTTCAAGAGGAAGGTACGTAGATACGAAAAAAAAAATATAACGTCGACCAACCTTCCAAAAAATGAATTAATCCTATGGGTTGAAAGTAGGCATTTTCGGAGTAGTGAAAACTGGGAAAAAAACAACTCCAACGACTGATTAACCATAAAAAACGTATATTTTTGATTTTTTTTTCTTCTATAATATAAAATTATTCCTGTTTACTGCAATCGACACACAAATACGTTCGGTGGAGGTTACACGAAGGTCTTTTACAGCTCGGGCACTGGTGTTTTGTTTTGTGATCGTCTTTGTTATCACACAAACCGCACCTGACGCGTTTTTTGAACTCTGGCCTTTCCTCTACATTTTGCGGGGGCTCTTTTTCGTTGTTTAAAATCATTTTAATACTGGCCGCTATACCAAGTCTTAAAGTGGGGTTCTGTTGCAGCCTCCTTTCAAGAAAAGGCCGCAGTAGACCATGAGCAATTTTTTTTTGGCATTCACGAGCCGACAACTTTTCTTTATCTTCATTCGAATTTATTTTTGCACACGTATGGAAAATACGCACTCATATCATCGAATTCATCTCCATCACTATCAGCTGGCTGCTCACTCATGTAATCGATGTCATCGCCTTCTTCTTCAGACATATCTTAGCCGAAATCGTCGTCCTCATCCGATTCTTGAAGTGAAAAACGCTCCGTTTGAAGATTTCGTTCCTTATTCGACATCCTAAATTCATAATTTATTATAATAGAGCAAAATAACATAAATCAATTAGCTTTTACTATCATAACACACTTACTTTTGAAGCTTCCACACAAAATTTCACAGAAAAAAAAATCGGTTTTTTAACGCAAAACTGCACACATTGGGTCAAAACGACCCAACGACTTTTTGGAGCGGCTGCCCTATGTACACTGGCAGGGTCTGGGGAAGGGGCATAGTGTCCGGCTATAGAGTAAGGGTGGGGGCAAAATTAGGTGTCGAGATTTGGTTGATTAGACCCCCCCCCTCTGTGATACAATCGACGGAAGAAAACTTGCTGGGTCATAATGACCCCGAATGCAGTCGAAGGGTTAAATTTCTCACACCTAACTTCTACATGACCTCTTAACATGTTCTCTTTTCTACATGTTTACACACACGTACACACACACACACACACACACACACACACGTTGTGTGTTGTGGTACTTTTTTTGTTTTATTTCATTTTTAATTTTGAATTGTTTATAAATAATTGTTGAATTTGTGCAATATAATCGTAAATGTTTTCATTGTATAGAGCGTTCAAAAACGAAAAAAAAGACCCGTGGTTTTTCGAGTTATCACTAACCGTTGCCGAGATATATCGATTTGAATGACCGAATGTGGTCAATACTTCAAAAACTTTATTTGACTGTATTTCAAAAGTGGGGGCTCAAAATAAAAAACGCCAAAATACGTGTCTCTTTATTTTCAACACATATTAATGAGAAAAATTGGGGGGCAAAAATTTTGACTCAACTGTCCGAAGTTGCCGAAATTCTCAGGAATACCCCATATATTGTTTGGCGAGAAATGAAATCGTACTTCTTTACGTACGTAAAGATCCAAATCAATAGTTGACTGTGAGGACAGAGATTATACGTTAATTCGTCAATTGATGGACTCCAGATAATGTTGCCGAAAAACCGTGAAATATGATTTCAGATCGTTTCCGACTTCATATAGAAAGTGCTAGGCTGGGACGTAAATTTAAAAAAATTATAGACATTTTTAATAACCTGAAAGAAAACAGTGATTCGCGTCGTGAACCCGTGACCCTCCGTTCATCAGGCATGCTACCGTGTACATTGAAAAAACGTCGGCAATTTCCGCATTCTACCTTGCGATCCCGCTTATTGCCAGCCCACCATGGCGGGCGGCGCGGGACGGGCGGGTGCCAAGCGCGCCGGCGAAACTTGAGGACGAGTGCGAATCGAGAAATCCGATTTCGACGGCTTCGCCCATGACGCTACGGAAGGCAAAATATAGATATAGCCGGATGAGTCTATGATACATATATCAGTGTGCGTGACAACAAACGAGTGTAAACACAGCCCGT
The DNA here is from genome assembly GCA_963971145.1 of Sussaba pulchella. Classification (NCBI taxonomy): domain Eukaryota; kingdom Metazoa; phylum Arthropoda; class Insecta; order Hymenoptera; family Ichneumonidae; genus Sussaba; species Sussaba pulchella. Next base: position 91,933 of record CAXAQZ010001320.1, read on the forward strand.
GCTCCGTTCGGATAGCGACATTGTTGTTGTTTTCGTTTCGTCTGACGTCTTACTCGTTGGCTTCAGTTTCGCGCGTAGAACGGTTTCTCTCTCTCTCTCTCTCCGTCTCGTTCTCTATCCCATTCTTTCTCCCTGTGTGCGGGCGTGCGCGCGCGTGTGTGGCTGTGTGTGTTAATATTCCCATTAGCGCTTTCATTATAAAAAAAAGTAATTTTATCCAATCGTGGATTCATTTTTGGCAGCTGCAAAAGAAAAACATATTGTATTGCGAGTACCGTGAATTACGTTTCATTCAAAAAATGAGTAACTCGCAAGAAAAAATATGAGCAACGTCAATCGGATCCTCGTCATGTGTACCAGCGATATCGCGGCGGCGGCCAGAGCGGTTGGATTTTGCCGCTCAACCTCAGCTGTTAAGAACGCGTCACGTGACCCACTTACACTCTCTGTTTCGGCATTCTGGCCGCTACACGAACGGCGCTCGCTTCCCTGCCTGAATCGCATGCAGGAAGGAAGAGGGAAGGAGACCGATCAGCATTCCAGCTTCTTGCCAAAACCTGCGTGGAAATTTGCGGCTCTTTACGAGTACCACATTCTGCCACTTGCAGTGCAAGTGTTCCACGCCGGGTCATTTGGCGGCATGGTGGGGGTTCGTTTACCCCTGATGCCCCTCATTTTGCGAAGGCGTCTATTTGAAAAAATGTCGTGTTTTATATCTGGGTGCAAAACCGGTTACAAATCGGAAAAACGAAAAAATAAAGACTTGGGAGTTAAAAATCCAAGTTTGTTCAAACCATATACGGTAAGTTTCTATTTTACAATGTAGAGCTACGAAACTTATTAGAAAAAATCTTCCATAAACATAAACTAATTTACGAAGTAAGGAGTAGTCAAAGGCGTGAGAAAATAGACATTTTAAATACTATTTTTTCATGTTTTACATATTACATATAAAATAAATATATTCAACAAGTTATCCTGTGGTATTACATCTTAAATATAAAACATTATACCTACAACAGTTGGAATTTTTTTTGTCAATTCTTATTTTCTTATGCTTCTACTACCCCTAATCTTTTAAGTAACCCTTAGTGGATCCGACTATATAAAAAATATAGCGACAATTTTTGGTAGGAAAGTAAAAATTTTAGATTTAATTCATGGATGAATAATCCAGCCTATTCTCATACTTAATTCATACCGTCAATGGATTCTGTAATGTTTTAGATATTTTATATCATATTACATTGAACTCAACGCACACATTTTTTCTTACAATTCGTGTAATTGGAATGCTAAATGGAACGAATACATAACATCTTATGATTGTTTATGATTTTATTATGTAAAATGTTTGTCAAATATAGAGATACGTATACACATTATTTGGTGCCTTATGATTATTATTATATAAAAATTTGTTTTATATATTTACAAATTATTTTCATTATGGAGTCTGACGTTATGACTCACCAATTTCATTACTTTTTTTTTGTGTAAATGAAATCCAAAAAATAGGATAAATGATTAATATACAAATACGAAAGTACCCCTACAGCACATCATATTGTGGCAGTGCTGCAAAAATGTTCCAATATTGCAGTTGCAACGATATGTTGCACATTTATTGTGGTTAAGTTTTGTGTACGATATTGCACTTAAATATTACAGCGATATTATATTGGAAACTGTCCTTCAATATTTTGCAAAAACCTTGCTTATAATTTGCAGTAATATTGGAACTACAGGATTTTTTGAAGTTTCATGCAAAACATACATGTAAAACGAAATTCTTTTTATTATCTTTATTTATTATTAGCTTTTTTCCTACAAATTATGACCATGGCGCAATGGTATCACATAAAATTCGGATTCTGATTGTCGAAACGACATCGATAACGAGTCTTTTTCCAGTGCTGAATGATCAGCGAAGATAGATGAGATGTATCCAGTTGTCAATCAGTGCAAAAAAAACTATTGTTAATTTAAAGAAAAACATATATTCTATAAATATAAAATATATATGTATTATGTAATCATTCTCTACTTATAAATGTAAAAATGTAATGTAATAAACCTTATGGATCATACTATTATAACATCATATTTGTACTGATTATAACAGTGTGGATTTGTTTGTATGCACATCTCTATTTGTCTACTTTACACACCAATTTTCAATTCGTCACGATAAAATCGTTGAATCAATTCTAAATTGGTGCAGTCCTGCCTCGATATTGCAAGATATATTTCATTGAAATGTTTTGAAAGGATTATGGCAAAATTTTGTATACAGAGTCGGCATTATTCCCACAATATTTTTGAAACAGAATTGCAATGTTGCGAAGGGGCGGACATAGATACACTCCAGCAGTTTTGCTTTAACTTTCCGTGCTATATTTCAATATCTCATAAAAAGATTCTTGCAAGATTGTTGAAAAAATTCAGGCTGTAGGGGTAGTTCGTAAAGATGTAGCGGAATACATATTACAATTCAAGCATATCAACGGTTTTCAATAGTTCACTATATTCATCGGTACTATGTATGTGAATAAATTTGGAGAAAGGCATTTTATTATCATCCAAATAAACGACCACCCGTTCGTCGGAGAGTACAGCAACTCTTTTCCTCACTCTGTAATCTAGTTCAACTTTTTGAAAACCAAAGAATGATTCGTTTCCTTTTAAAAACGACCATTGTTCAGATGCAGACGAATGGAGTCCAAACATTTCTGTAAATATTTGAAGGAATCTTGGTGGCTTTTATCCTTAGTGGCAATTGACATGACGCTTTTTCGTTGATAATCTGAAATTCGAACAATTATTCGTATACAAAATTCGTTATAACCTCAAAAATATCAGTGTTACAGAATAATGTTGGGTAAATTACTTGTTATGACCGATTCTTACTTACTTTAGTAATACTTTTAATTGTAGTATCCGAGAGCATATGCAAATGCACGTTTTTTTTCTCGACTGAACTTCGTACACTGAGTATTATGAACGTTCAGGAAAGATTAATAACGTTGAAAATCTTTCGAGCAAATCAAAAGTGTGATACTTTTTGGAGCAAATATAACAATATAACTGTGATGGCTGCCCCAGTCGTCGTATCCCCACCATGCCACTAAATGACCCGGCGTGGAACACTTGCACTGCGAGTGGCAGAATACGGTACTTCTAAAGAGCCGCAAATTTCATCGCAAGTTTGGTAGCATGGCGATCGGTCTCCTTCCCTCTTCCTTCCTGATCGCATGCTATCCCCGTATACGGTAGCACAATTTCCCCTCTTTCGCTCGGGTATTTTCGCCGACTTGCACTCTCTGTTTCGGGCTTTGGCCGCTACGGCAAAATGGCGCCACCACAATTTGAGTGAAACCCGAGCGCTGGCCATCTCCCTATTCATCTCTGGTACCGGGTTAGTACAGCATGCGCATGGCGCATGCAATGAATGATCCCCCGCTCGCAGCGCGGCCCTGGTGACTGCAACCTGCCCTCAGTTAGGAGGGGTTAAGCAAACTACCAACACCAACTTCGTTTCAAGACCTGTATGTAAGACAGAGCTGCCAGATTGGGCGGATTTGTCCGCCCGTGTCCGTTTTCTGATGCCCCCTCCACGGACCAAATCCACCGCTACCGACGGGACCTCACGCGGCTTGCAACAGCTACAGATTGGGGCAGCCAATAGCATTATTCTGATTATCCGCCATTCGAATTGCCATGGCAAGAAAAAAAATTTATTTATTTATTAACCTAAGATTAAGAAATGAATTATTTATTTATTTTCGATGGTAAAAAATATCGTCTTAAAAAATTTGTGATATTCGTTTATTCAGAACTTAATTGTGATCTTTTATTTCATTATTTTACCCGTTTTGGCGATTAAAAAATATCCTCGTCAAAAATGTCAACGATTTTTTTTCAATTCGTTTAATTTTAAAAAAAATTGAGTTTCGTCAATCACAGTATTTTTCATTTAACATTTCCATATTCTATGATTTTTTATGATTACCTGTTGTTGTTGGGACCTGGGAAATAAACGATGCATTCCGATTTTCTATTACCAATAGAAGTATAATTTCCGGAAAGAAATGTGAGACATCGTTTATTTGCAAACGACTGCCATCATATTTTATTCCATTACTTGTATATTCAGCGTTAATTGTGACGGTTTTTTTCTTATTTTCGTTATTATCCATTGATATTTTTTTCCCCCATTATTCATCCATAAATATATTTTTACAGTTGAACATCCAATTATTAACTCGTGAAATCGTATCGACGGGTCGGCTAAGCTATATACGCAATTCAAATTTAGCGCGTCGAGGAAGGCAGAGCATCAGAGTGAGCCGTCGGCAGCGACACTATTGCATGCGCGCGCGCGAGTTGCCTCTCCTCACGCGCCATTCAATAAAACCGTGTGGTGGGGGTCTCTCAAAATCTTCGCTTCCCCTCAATCTGGCAGCACTGATGTAAGACCGTGGCATAACGTACCCGTAATCAGGGAGGCACAACTCAAATGGTGAGAGGCGAGTTCGCGTGTTGTCAGGGAATGTCTACCAGGTGTCGCTACCGTGCCTCGGTCGTCTCTGAGAGACGAGAGAGGCGTTGTCAGGGAACGTACCTGGTAGACAAACTATTGTGAAACATCGTTCATAAAACATCGTTCACCAAGAACGATGTATCGATGGTCTTATGGGTTTCAACATCGATGTTAAAACATCGATGTTGATGAACAAAACATCGATGTATCGTTTGCATCCCTATCTGCGGCGAATGGTACACCTCGACCGTACCGGTAGGACCTGCTAAATAAAAAAATACCGTATTATTATTTTGCACTCCAGTATTTTTTTTCACCGTTCTGTTCAGTAGACGGCAGCGTTACGTTTTTGATTCGTTAGAAAATTTGATTTACTCGCAGTCGTTTGGTTCTTCACGCGTCCCGGTCGTCGGTCGTCGGTCTCTCAAAACATCGATCTGCGGCGAATGATACACCTCGACTGTACCGGTAGGACGTTTATTTTTCAAAAAATTAGCGGACGGTGCGATCGCAGTGTACGATTATTTTTTTTTTTTTTTTGGTCAACTGTAATACACGGCGGGTTGGTTCGTTATCTTAGATGTGCTTCATTGGATTTTATGGTATTGAAACGGCGAGGTTTACGTTGATGTCAAGGAACGGCCTGTTGTCACTCGATCGTTGATTAATTGATACACGGAGTTTATATCCACAGATTTACATGTATACTCAAATAATTGAATAAAAAAAACTTATTGAGGAAAAGTTTGGTTATTTTTTGGATTATGCAAACACCTGTTTAACAACAACTGTTTGGTCTCGCTGATCTAACGCGACGTCTAGCGGCGGCGGCAGTAAATATATATATAGCTTGTAACGCGAATTTTGCTCACGCCACAAGCTAAAGCTCGTGAGATCTTCCCCTTAAATTTTTACCATGGGCGCCAGGCGTTTGCACGCCGGGAAAGATCCCACCTCTGAGCCAAGCTGCTGTGCACCGGCCAGCCGCAGCCCTATCGCGATGGTAGAGTGGCGGTATCCTTGGAATTAGTACCGCACAGGTTTTCGAAAGAACAGGGAGGGAAGAAATAAAAAAAAAACCCAGACACACGGAAATAAATGAAAGCCAAAGAAATGATTTAATTCGGAAACGCTACAAAGAAAACCCCGGGAAAAACAATAAGAAAATATAAGTCAGCGCACACGCACTCTCGCACCCACACACACACTCTCGCGACTCGCTCACCCACCCACGGTCCAGAACCGACGATCCACATTCCCCACTCACACCCCCACACTCGAAACGGGTTAAATAATACAAAAAAAACTTCACGACACTCACTCCCGATTGCGGCTACTCAATCCACCGCGATAATAAAAAAACATTCAACAAAATAATAAAAGAAAAATAATTTTACCCGCGATCACACGCACACCGGTACTGCACACACTCTCGGATCGTCAGGTCTCCCCGCTACGCCCCGCTAACGGCCGGTACCCCGAAGACGGTTGGACCCGCGCACGCCAGCGAACGATCCGCGTCTATCGAACGATTTCAATATCACCCCGAAACCAACGGGAAAAAAAACCCAATCAGGTCACCGGAACGGAACCAGAAAATATCTGATACCCGCCTTCTCCGGGAGAAAAACACTACTTGAAACGGGAACTCGGTATAACACCGGTACGGTGCCAGTAAATGACTGTTACCGATCCCACGAAAAACCCCACAATTCACACCGCCGGTACGGAAACAGAAAATGTCTGATGCCCGAGCCCTTGCGGAACAACAATTCACCCGATCCGAGAATTCGTCGTTAGACTCGACACCGGTAACAATAAATAACGGCGCGGATCCAGCCACTCCGGCAAAATAACTCCGCGCGTTATATCGACAACTAACAACTTTAACGAGTTTAACCAGAAGTAACAAACCAAATTAAAAATAACAAAAGAAAATAACAACGACTATTCTGCGATAATCCATAACCGACGAAGCCCAAATCGGCGCGAAAGAAATAACGGATACGGCGTCCGACCCCGTGGCCGAACCGCGGCCGCGGCGACAAAGAAAAAGCTACAATTTCCAAAATAATATCCTATCCTCGCCCCGAGACGGAAATTGAACAAGCGGGACTCACCGGCAACGACGGGACAACCCAATTTTCCCCGATACTTCCGGGACCGGGACTTCGACGTACAAATCGTACAATTCCTCCGGGACCACGGGTATTCAAATAGCTTTCTTAATTTTCTCGCCCTCTCGATACCTCTCCCACGCCAAGCTCCCGTCACGACGACTCTCGCAGAACAGCCCCGAGCAACGTCGCGACGGATGGCTCGTGCCCCCTGAACCCCTACTTCTCCTTACATTACGGCGCCGGGGGGTCAGGCGACCAACCCCTCCCCGCGCACCTACATTTTCGGGGGTCCTCGCACGCTCTATCTTCCGTAGCCTGCTCTGACGTCGGAGAAGTTGACGAGGCGTCTTGATGGGGGGCCCCCGCTACGCTGATCGGCGTGGCTACCCCTCGCGGGAACACTCTCCTCCTTTCCCCGACCCGCTGTCTCCGGTACTGTCCGCGGTTGCGGTGAAGTCTCGCCGCCCGGGACGATTACAATAATGAAAAATAAAAAAACAAAGAAAAATAATTAGAACAGAAATATAATTTTCCCTAACTGGACCCTGGGCTCGTCGGTGTCGTCGTGACGAGAGCTGTGAGCGTGGATCGAGAAATGCAGCGAATTATTTCGCGTTACAAGCTATATCAACGTGTGTTATGCGCGGCGCAACCGTTTCGAGTATACCCTCTCTCCCCCGTCGTGCCGCTCGACCATCCTTCTCGGCTTGCTACGTTGCCGCGACGGATCCACGTTGCCGTTTCTTCATTCCGGCAACGAAACTTATGGGCTACAAGGGGGGTGCGCGGAGGGGACGGGTTCTCGGCTCGGGATCTCTCGCAAATATGATTCTTGCAAGCTCGCTGATCCAACGCCACGTCTGGTGGCAAAAATATATGGGGCATTCCATGAATGATCGATCAACTTCTGGCGGTGATTTTTTAGATCGTTTTCATAATTTTTTATTCGAAAGTACTTATCGAAATAAACGAGCCCAATTTTTTTCAGATTTTTTAAAAATACATTTTTTGAGATTTTTTTTTTTGAACTACAAAAAATTAAAAAAATAATATCCGTTCTTTTTCGTCGGAAAAAATTCTAAGAATTTCTATGAATTATAAGGAAATTTTTAAACGGTATTGCAGAATGGAGCTTTCAAAGCTACCGGAGAAAAAAAATAAAAATCGAAAATTGGATACGTGACAAATGCAGCACCATAATATCCGCACACCCACCATATATTCGCCACATATTTGATCGTGAATTTTTTGATTTTAATTTTTTTTCTCCGGTAGCTTTGAAAGCTCCATCCTGCAATACCGTTTGAAAATTTCCTTATAATTCATAAGAATTCTTAGAATTTTTTCCGACGGAAAAGAACAGATATCATTTTTTTAATTTTTTGTAGTTCAAAAAAAAAAATCTCAAAAAATGTATTTTAAAAAAATCTGAAAAAAATTGGGCTCGTTTATTTCGATAAGTACTTTCGAATAAAAAATTATGAAAACGATCTAAAAAATCACCGCCACAAGTTGATCGATGATTCATGGAATGCCCCATATAACGCGTGCTATGCGCGGCGCAACGAAACTTATTACGAGCGACGAATAAAAGCGGGACAGGATTTCGGTTTGGGATTTCTCGCTATAGCTCTTTTATGCTATACTTAATATTCAGCGTCCACAATCGATCTGGACCGGAGCCGGACGTCGGGGAATAATATCTTTCAGATTTTTTCTTCAATTTTTATTTTTTTGCTTTGAATTTTTTTAAATTCAATGAAAAAGATTTTTAAATGCAAATACGTTCCAAAACACGAAAAATTGTATCTCCTGCCGATAAAAATTTGCATTCCGAACCGCTCTTTCAGAAAGTAATGTTGTAAAAAAAATTCAATTTTTTTTTTTCGTTTAAAAAATGAAAATTGATTTTTTTTTTTTAAAACGCATTTTTGATTATTTCCAAAAAATTTACACACGTTTATTATGCAATTGCAAAATTGCCGATCTCTCAGCGATAATGGGAGATTGATATCAATTATTTTTAGGGTTCCGTAGGAATTTGCGAAAAATATTCAAATGTATAGCTTTTAATTAGTACATTCAATGAAAATTATAACGAACACCGCAGAAAAAATAGTTTACGAAAAATGTATTATAACGAATTTTTTTGTGGATCGTTGTCTTCTTCCGTGGGATTGGGCCGGAGTGTGGGATCGATTTTATGGGCTTTTTAAATCTAAATAAACATTTTTTATTTAAATTTTTATATCGACACATCAATTTTTCTATTATTTGAATTGTTCAATCATCGTTGCGTTTTATTTTTATTTATTAATCATTCGCTGCTTCACATCCGTAAATTAACCGTTTATACTGTGATAAATCAATATATATATATGTATATAATTTAAATCAGCGCCCCAAACCCATCGGCTATAGAATGGAGAAGGGAGCAATGAAGGCGAGAGTTACCGAAAGGTACCGAGATCTTACGGTTAATTGATGGGTATTTATAGACGTGCTATCGCCGTGCGACAGATAATTAGATCGAGCGAGTTATAACCACCGGACCTGCTCACGAAATACTTGTAACGAACGGATATTCTCTGCAATAAAACCTCGCCTTATCTGACTACGCATCGAGATAAGTACATTACTTCAGTTTGTTATACCCTATCGAAATATAATATTTGGCATGTCAATCGAAATAAAATTAATATAATAAAATAAAAAAGATATGTCCTATGATTAGCGACAAAAATAAATGATAAATAATAACGTTAATAAAAAATAAACACGAAATTATTACGATACCAATTTATATTATTATGTATTATTTATGTTATCAGCGTTGCAACGCTGAGCGCAGATGGAGAGTGAGTTGGTAATAGAGACGCCGGTAGCGTGTGCTCTCGGTAGAGGATGCGAGGCATCGTGCGTAACCGTCGAAGAGACGAGTCTTATACGTCTAGTTTTATTTATCCCTTAATACCTGTAACACCGCATAATACAATGAACCATTATCGCCATCCTACAAATCGTGGAAGTTATCTTCGAGAGGATTTCCCTGATATCCCATTTAACAAATATCCCGTTCATTTGGATCGATCATTCATTCATTAACTAAATCCATTATATACCACTAACACACATTATAATTTTCATTTATTTAGATTTACAACCATAATGAATTATTTCTCACTCATTCGCATTCAATCATATTATTAGAAGAGAGTGGCACAGGTCCCCATCGTGGGACGAGCCAAACCAGGCTAAAAAAAAAAAAAAAAATCATATTATTACAATACTCATCCATACGCTCACACTGCTACAATTTCTGTTTATTTTTCTTACGCATAATCATGTCCTTGTCGCGGTTCGCTTTTCGTCGTAATTCATCACTATTATATATATTCGTTCTCTTGTTCAAGTTCACTATCGTTTCCCTTGTCCATTGTCCTAATTCATTGCCTGTTGTCACCACGAATCATCATTTGAAATTGCATACCGGGTACATTTTATAGATTTCAGTTTTAAGTTTATCGTTTAATAACGCCACACTATGTCGGGCTTGAAATTAATTTAAGTTATCCAAATGATCTCCTGTCGTTGCGCATCAAGGTCATTGACGAGGAGGGCAATGTTAATTACCGTAAAGTTCGCATAATCGGCTGCGGAGGTACTGTACAATTTAACCATTTGCGGTCGTTTGGTGGCTCTGTGCCAATGTGTGGTACGCAAAATTTTTTTTTTTTTTTTTGGTCAAAATTTGAAAAATTTTAAATTTTAACCAAAAAAAATGTGGCCAAAGAAAATTTTCAAAACATTATAAAAGGCTGAAAATGTATAAATAAAAATATTTTCTCCCGTGATAATTGAGCCCAAACTCAATAATCTATGAGTTTGAACCAATCCAATTGTTAGAGCACTTGACCCAAAACCGCGAAAAAAAAAAAGTCGAAAAACGGCCATTTTCGAACAGGTTTACCGGGCTCTAAAAAAATCATAAAAATTTTTCTAAGTAAACAAACTTAAGCCTGATATGTCCTTTCAAAAACGCCGCTTTCGAGATTCGATTGTCTTCATTTTGAATTGAGTCGTTCGACTTTTTAGGCCGGCTCGGAATTACGTGGGGTGTACCCTAACTTTTGGCCTGGGTGTGTGTATTTGGACGTTTTACGGAACGCAATTTTCCACCCAGTCACACAGCGGCCCTCGAGCTGATCGGTTGTGTTTTTTCGTGATCGATCCCCGAGTATTTACAGTCGAAAACAGTGTGTATATCGCGAATGTAAGCGACAAGAACGGTAAAAGTAAATTACACATAAACCCGTGTACCCACCAAAATACAAAAATCGAGCTGAACTCAGTGCCCGGTCTAAACTATCCACTCCCAGTGGAGGACACTCCGACTACAGAGAATCCTCGAAAAATCAATAGGAGACCAACCATGAATACCCCAACCAGACAAAACTATGCCACGGCGGCGCAAACAGAAAATCTGCCCACCAAAGAACAAGCCATCGTAGTCGACTCAATCGACGGCATGAACCTCAAAGAATACGCATTTGCACTCGGAAAAATAATCCCCCCGGAGGAAATAAAATATATCTCGCGAATATCGAACAACCGAGTCTGCGCTTACGTGGCAAACAAAACAATAGCCGACGACTTAATCGACGCCTGTAAAACAATAACCGTGGAAAACCAACTCCTCGTCATCAGGCCGCTTATAGCACGATCCAAGAGAATCATACTATCAAACGTCCATCCGTTTATACACAACAACGAAATAATCGACAAGTTAAAAGATCTGGGTATCGAACCTGCGTCATCGGTTACATGCCTCAGTGCCGGAATCCGTGAGACACCGTTCGCTCACCTACTTAGTTTTCGACGACAAGTTTTCGTACATCCAGACGATGTTGCCAAACTTTACAAATGAAATTCGACGAAACCAACCACACGATTTACATAAACACTGATAATCGAGGATGCTATCTGTGTAAGGAAGAATACCACACCGCCAAAGAATGTCCCTTACACCCAAGACCAAACTACCGAACGAACGAAACAGATAAACAGTCGACCGATAATAACGACGACTCGGCATCACACCCAAATCACTACTCTGTATCACAGACGATAACAAACTACGATACCGCTACCAAAAGCTCATTTAAACGACCAGCACCTATCTCCTCCCCGCCGCCGAACACCCCGCAAAAGATACCGAATAACCCGGTTGCTCAGAAAACCACGAGTGACGAACATTTCCCGATGCTCGATCAACCGAAAAAACAAGCAAAAGCAATAAACACGAAACTTAATCGTCAAAGAGGGAACGCCATAGACCCTCTCTCCGACGTTGAGAATGAACTCCAAAGACACCCAGAGATTTACAAACTCGATATTCAACAATTGTGTGAATACTCGCACAAGAATCATGAGCCAACTCCAATTGAATTTTAACGGATTCTACTGTAGACGAGAACGACTGTACCTCCTAATAAAAAACGGCCTACAAGCTATGCGTGGAGAGCATTCATCAGCGGCGTTAACGCCCACACAACCACGGACCAACCAAGTAAATCGATAAAACGCATCCACGGACAAAATTATACAAGTCACCCACCCTTTCTCACATACTCTATGGGAAACGACGTAGAGAGAACGCCGACGACACATGTCAAATCTGCTAGCTGGCTGATGACACATTATTGCATTAAACTCGAGCGACGCCAATCACAAATCGGAGTTTGCTAAGCTCAAAAAAGAAACTGACCACAAGACAGCATGGAAATAAGAATTTCACCAAAATTTTCGAAAATGTAGTTCCCCACCGTTATTACCCATACAATTTTTTTCCCCCACTTATATTCTTCCCCTTAATCCTAAATGAAATTCCAGGCTTGCGCCATTCGATGGTGAACGCTTATCACGAAACGCTATGCGCAGAATCTACCGTTGGGTATAAATCGCGACTGACCGAGGCAACCGACCACTGTTCAATTACGATTGAAGGTCGTACGAGCATTGTCCATCTTAACCTAAATAAACCAACCAATAACCAATAAATTCGCTAAACCAATAAATTACCAAAGAATTTTCTATGGAATTATTAGTTGATATCGATGGTTACACGGTGTCCCCCGATAGATTCATTGTAAAAAAAATAACGTTTCTTCTTGCCTCGGAACCTGACTCACCCTCTTCTAGTATTTTATTCAGACCATCATACGTTCATGGTGAAACATCTTCCACATACAGTATGATTAATACATGGACGAGCTCTTATTCTTACGGTTTCCAATGTACTAACATCGAGATTGATAACGTTTCGGTTGAATCAGCCATAAGAAGAGAATTACGATCAGCTCGATACGTGTATGTGTGGGGCGAGCAGACACTCATATGGTTGTCTAATTACTGTAATCCATTCGCGACAACGGTCATCGACTTGTCGATGTATGAATGTATTTGGTGTTAATGCGCGAAAACTTTGTCTATGGAATATACGAACAATTATTGCATTATCATCGCGGGAGACCGACCTGCGTTTGTCACAATATTCAATTCTTGTGCAATTGGATGCTCATGTAAGTGGTGACGGTATTGTTATTTCCGGTGACAAAAACATTTGGGAAGGCTTATCGGAAAATTAAAAAAAAAAAACGTTTTTCATTTCGATATTAATCTACAAGCGGGAAGTGTTTAAACTCTTACGAAGTTCAGTGCTTTCCTCGGACATCGAACATTGATGTCAGCCGTACTTTCAACAACGATCGGACGTTCAAACGGCTTATTTACCGACAATTGATTCGTGGTCATCGGTATACCGCAAAGAGCAAGAGACAACCTTCGAGGAAGTGGTTTCCACCGTCTTTCCCGCGGAGACGACTCTACAAGTAAATTTATCATCCGTAATATATGTATGTATTTTTTATATTTATTCGTGATGTGAATTTTCAAATTAATCGTGTTAAAAAAATCAAGTCGTTCGTTTGCCTGTCATATTAGACTGTGTTGGTTTTTATTTTTATTTTTATTTTTTCGACGGGTAGTGAAAAATCTATAGATAGTACCCTCAAATACCCAGGAAAAAATTGGCAGCTTAATAAGATTTTTTCTTAAGGTCGCTCATCACATATTTCGTTTTCCCATTTGATTAACATGGGGAGACCTTGACTTTTTCATTCAACTAAGGATAACTCCGTGAGTTTTATAGCTACGTCGGTCCGGCAAAATTCATTTTGAAGCTCTTTAAAAAGCGCTTAAAACGGCTTGCAGAAATCTTAAATCGGATTGCAACTTCTGTCGATAATCGTGTCGGAACTGGAAAAAAATAATAACCGAACCCAAATATTCGAATAAAACAAGTGTTTTATCGAATTTTGTTTCTTATGGGTTAAACATCGATCGGATATCTGTATTATTCTTTAATTCGAAAATTAATGCAAACTTTAACGGTAACTTGGAGTATAAATGACAGTCTATCACAAAATAATACCAAAAAAAATTAATTTTTTATTTATTAAAATATTAATCGCAGTATTCGGAGATAATGGTTTTGTTTACATGTTTCGAAGGTCAGATGTCGATCAAAATAATAAGAATTCATATTTAAAAATTATAAATCTTTTTTATTTTACTTTTTCTTGTTAGGAAATTTTTTCCGATGATCACTAAAATATTGGAACACAAATTGTCTTTGTTCTCTATTGAAGAACATTATACTTCAAGTCATCTATGCTCCAAGTGGCCATAAAAATGTGCATTATTCTTCGAATTTAAGAATAATACAGATATCCGATCGATGTTCAACTTATAATAAACAAATTTCGATAAACCACTTGTATTATTCGAATATTTGCGTTCTTGTATTATTTTTTTGACACGAATTGTCTTTGTTTTTCAATGAAGAACAAAGACAATTTGTGTTCCAATATGTTAGTGATCATCGGAAAAAATTTCCTAACAGCAATTTGCAAAGCTTTCGAATAAAAAAATGAAATAAAAAAGATTTATGAGTTTGAAATATGAATTCTTATTATTTTGATCGCGTATGAACGTCGAAACATGCAAATAAAACCATTACCTCCGAATACTGCGATTAATATTTTAATAAATAAAGAATTAATTTCATTTATACTCGAAGTTACCGTTAAAATTTGCATTATTCTTCGAATTTAAGAATAATACAGATATCTGATCGATGTTTAACTCATAAGAAACAAAATTCGATAAACCACTTGTTTTATTCGAATATTTGGGTTCGTTTATTATTTTTTTCCAGTTCCGACACGATTATCGACAGAAGTTGCAATCCGATTTAAGATTTCTGCAAGCCGTTTCAAGCGGGTTTTAAAGAGCTTCAAAATGAATTTTGCCGGACCGACGTAGCTATAAAACTCACGGAGTTATCCTTAGTTGAATGAAAAAGTCAAGGTCTCCCCATGTTAATCAAATGGGAAAACGAAATATGCGATGAGCGACCTTAAGAAAAAATCTTATTAAGTTGCCAATTTTTTCCTGGGTATTTGAGGGTGCTATCGATAGATTTTTCACTACCCGTCGAAAAAAAAAAAAAAATGAAAATCAACACAGTCTACTGTCATATATATGGTATCAAGATTTTCCAACCAACCGACATTTTTTCGTCAAATTAAAGGACTCCCGACTGAACGGCCGGCAACAGGGCAATCACGATCGGTACGACCCACAAATATAAATTTATATATATATGAGTCATTCTTTTAAAACTCGACACACTTGTGGACCTCATAGTGCTCGATCGCCTTGTAACTTTGACATTCATTTATATATGTCAAACAGAGGACACTCAATTTTTTTCAGATTTTTCAAATGACATTTATGTCCCATAAAGGTCATTGATCTTTTGGCATTTTTTCAAACTTTAACTTATAAATTAATTTTTTCTGCATATAATCGTGGAAAAGAAAATTCTGGACAGAAGAGTTTTTTTTGTAAAAAATCCTCAGCTTTTCAATGAAAATATTGTCGATCCAATTCGTTTTCAGGAAAACACTGAAAAATGCGAAAACAAATTGAAAAGTCGTTTTTCGTGACAAGCCTTAAGGTTTAGATCAACAAAAGGATTTTTTTCGGATTCCTTGGGGTGTTTTACGTTTTTAGTGAAGTTTTTAGACTGGAGTAAGCAACTGGGGCACTGCAGCAATAGTTTTGGTCAAAAAACGAGAATGAAAAAGAAAGTTACGCAAATTTTATCATGTTTAAAAATCGCTTTATTTGTATGTGATTACTCTTTTCAAAAAAGAAGTGATACGTCGATAATCAAAACATGAAGTCATTCAATCAAAATAGTGAAGCCAGTTTGTATGGCCAATCGGGATCGTTGAGATCTGATTTTGAAATCCAAATTTGATGTGGTTGAAAAACTTTTCTATTTTGCGGATGGTGTACCGCAACAATTCAAGAACAAAAAGGCCTTCGCGAATTTGGGTTACCACGGTTTTGATTTCGGAGTTCAAGCAGAATGGCATTTTTTGCGACTACACACGGGAAAGGGCCCTGTGACGGACTGGCTGGCACAGTAAAACGTCACGCAGCACGAGCCAGCTTGCAAATGGGCACAGGAGAGCAAATTTTGACATCCTCTGATTTGTTCGAGTGAGCATCTAATACTTTCGACAACATCGATTTCGTTTTCGTCGGAAAGGATGTATATGATAGTACAACGAATTTCCTCGAAGCACGGTTTTCTCAAGCGATCACTGTCAAAGGCACTTAAAACTATCACAAAATAGTATTATGCACTTCACAAGTAGGTTACGTTCAGGCGAGTAAATGTTCGACGTCTATACACTTTTCCACTGTGAAAGTGCTGAAACAGTGAGAAAAATCTATTTATACACATTATAAGACAAATAAAGAGATTTTTGCTTTTTTTGTCATTCTCGTTTTTTTTACCAAAACTATTGCTGCAGTGCCCCAGTTGCTTACCCTAGTCTAAAAACTTCACCAAATAGGTAAAACACCCCAAGGAATCCGAAAAAAATATTTTTGTTGATCTTAACCTTAAGGCTTGTCACGAAAAAAGACTTTTCAATTTGTTTTCGCATTTTTCAGTGTTTTTCTGAAAACGAATTCGATCAACTATATTTTCGTTGAAAAGCTGAGGATTTTTTACAAAAAAACTATTCTGTCCGGAATTTTCTTTTACACGTCGATATGCAGAAAAAATTCATTTATAAGTTAAAATTTGAAAAAATGCCAAAAGATCAATGACCTTCATGGGACATAAATGTCATTTGAAAAATCTGAAAAAAATTGAGTGTCTTCTGTTTGACATACATAAATAAATATCAAAGTTACAAGGCGATCGATCACTATGAGGTCCACAAGTGTGTCGGGTTTTATAAAAGAATTACTCATATATATATATTAGAGTGGTCCTTATATTGCCTTTGGACGAATTTTGACCCGCTCCCCCACCAGATTGGCTCCAAATAATTAAAAAAAAAGTTCCCTAAATTGGCAGCCCGCCATCTTTAAAACCGGCCATTACCAGCAGGGGTCATTTTTCCCCTTTGAAATACACAGGATTTTTCGACTCTCTAGTAACATGCCTATTTGAGTCGCTTGAAATCATCTTAAAAATCCAATCTCAATCTCAATGAGCCCGTGGCACCTTTGTGCATGAAAAAAAAAATCTTACGGTTTGATTTTGAAATAGGTACGGGTCGTTCCACGCCGATATATAAACATGTTTTTCGGTTTTTCTTTATTCCCGGATAATTTTGTCAGAAAATTTTTTAGATTTGAAATATCAATCTTAAAATTCAAAATACTGATCTTGAAAGCTTTATTGGTCATTCCGACTCAATTTGTTTTTTTTTCTTCTTTCGTTTTTCCTCCAGTGGCCGAATAATTTTATCAAAAGAGAGTTCAAAATATCCGATCTCATTCTAAAGATTAAAAATACCGGTCTTGAAATTAATATGGGCCATTC
Source organism: Sussaba pulchella (assembly GCA_963971145.1). Taxonomy (NCBI): domain Eukaryota; kingdom Metazoa; phylum Arthropoda; class Insecta; order Hymenoptera; family Ichneumonidae; genus Sussaba; species Sussaba pulchella. Next base: position 109,571 of record CAXAQZ010001320.1, read on the forward strand.
CAACTAGAAACATTCTTTATTTTCCATTAAAATTTAATTTTCCAAAATAAATAGTGTTTCGAGTTGGAATAGCCCATATTAATTTCAAGACCAGTATTTTCAATTTTCAGAATAAGATTGGATATTCTGAACTTTCTTTTGATAAAATTATTCGGCAACTAGAGGAAAAACGAAAGAAGAAAAAAAAACAAATTGAGTCAGAATGACCAATATGGCGTTCAAGATCAGTATTCTGAATTTTAGGATTGATAATTCAAATCTAAAAAAATTTCTGACAAAATTATCCGGGAATTAAAAAAACCCGAAAAATATTTTTATATATCGGCGTGGAACGACCCATAACCATTTCAAAATCGAACCGTAAGATTTTTTTTTTCATGTACAAAGGTGCCACGGACTCATTGAGATACTTCTTGGATTTTTAAGATGATTTCAAGACACCGGAATAGGGATATTACTAGAGAGTCGGTAAATCCTGTGTATTTTAAAGGGGAAAAATTACCCCTGCTGGTAATGGCCGGTTTTAAAGATGGCGGGCTGCTAATTTAGGGAACTTTTTTTTTAATTATTTGGAGCCAATCTGAGGGGGGAGCGGGTCAAAATTCGTCCGAAGCCACCATAAGGACCACTCTAATATATATATTAGGGTGGGTAAAAAAAAAACTTTTTTTTTTTTTTTAATGTCACTCACAAAAACTAGTTCCTAGGTACCTCTACAAAGTACTCACCAAGTATAAGCTCTTAATATTAATGGGAAGGACTGGCTTATCGTCGTTTTCCATTTTTAATTTAGTCTCATATAAAAATGGTCATATCTTATCACCAATAGATTGTTAAACTAGTTTCATTATGAACATTCATAGAAAATTGAACGCTCTACAAAAATGGTCTCGTATATTTTTTTCATTAATCGAACCATTTAAAAGAAATTCAAGGTCAAAGATTGAAGAATTTATGAAAAAAATAACTTTTTGTTTTGAATTTTGTAACTTACTGAAAAATAATTATTGTCAAATGGATATCAATTATTTCTGTAGGAAATTGAATGCTCTACAAAGAAGGTCTCTTGTGGTTAATCGATTACTCTAACCATTCAGAAGATATTCGCATTAGAATTCCAATGCTAACTGATTTTAATACTTTTTTAATAAATATTTTTTATTTCTCCATTTAATATATGAATTTTGAGACAATTTGTGATCTATTTCAGAAAAAGAAAGTGTTTTATTTGAGAAATATCATTAAATATATCAACAGAAAAAAAAAATCTATTTCACCATATGTAATTTTATTATTTAATACAGTATTAATACGAAAATATATATTTTTTAATTCTAGTTATAAAAAGGGCCTTTTATTCCAATTAGGAAATTTTGCTTTTTGATCTGTTATTTTGCACGATAGAATTATTTAATGTACGAATAGTTATGAAATATTAGTATGTGTGACCGTCTCGTTTGTTGTGTATTTTTTTCTACCGCTGAAGTGAAGCAATCGTATTGTAACGAGTTAAGAAAATTTTTTCACGATTTTCATGACATTACTGTTCGATCGTTGTCGTTTTGCTTTGTCCGTGATTACAATCCTGTCGGTGGTTTTTTTATAATTTTTCATTCCTCGTGGCATATCATTACAAGTTTTGAATGATTTTTGTTCGCAACCCGACCACGAGTTTGAATTTATTATCAGAAGAAAGTGAGTCGTCTCATACGGCTTCAACTTTCAACTGTTTCACATGTATCAGACTGATCAATTGTGTTAAAGTTACAAAGTCTAATAGCCACGCGTAGCGGAGCAAATTCCGAGAAAAGTTCCCCGGCGCAAAGGTATGTCGTAAAAAAGTTTCCCCCGTATAAAAAAAGTCGATGGCGACGTACGGTGAAGTTTCCGACGATTCCAAATGTTATTCATATCGTATGCAAATAACGATTGCTTCACGCGCGTTCACATTGGAAAAACGAGCACGCACGACGCATAGGCGAAAGGAAAACAAAATAATTTACAAACGAAATTAACTCACCCATGCGCTGTCGTCGTTCATATCCCTCGGGTCATGAACGAGCGAACGTATTATGTGTTCCATGGCTAATCGCACCGTGGAAATCCGGACGCTTTTCGATTCGCATCAATAAAATTTTCTCTCGAAGCACACTTGACAAAAACAGCTTGCGGCAATTGTTTCCGATTTTTTAGAAACTTTCGCAATTGTATATCAATTTTCGTAAAATAATTTCCAGTAAACTAATAACTTTGTTTTCCAAAAAAAAAAAAAAAAAAAATTTCTTTTTCCAAACGTGACAGAAAAAAAAATTATTGATTTTTGTTTTACAATATTCGTTTCCGAAAAAGCGGTTCGAAATGTAAAATTTGACGGGCTTGCAATTCAATTTCGATGATTCGTTTCGATGATATTTTTATTTGAACTTTTTTTTATAGAATTTAAAAAAATCGATAACGACGATGAAAAGAGATATGGGATAAAAATGTGACTAAATTATGACACGATGTTTTCATCGCGTGTCTTTAGGAAATTTTTTTTTTTTTTTTTTAACGAAAGACCGATCGCATTTTCATCGTGAGATTAGCCGCTGAACACCTCATACGCGTCATACGCGGCGGTAAAGGGTGGCTACAGATGCAGATAAGACACGGCTGGCCAGTCGGGGGGTTCGGTGAGCGATTATACTGTAAGGAATCTGGTATGTTCAGTTGAATATCGCGCGCTCGGTGAGTCTACCGCGCTATTAGCGCTTGCGTTAACCGAATTGTCGATAATCATTGTGATGTGTCGCGGTCCCCCGCGTTCGGCCAATCAAAAAGGTATCGCGAGGCCCAATTCCGAAATCTCGGGACCGGCCTCTGTCCAGTCGTCGGTTATACCTCACCACAAGCGCACGTTAAAAAGCTACCGTGTTAATGCTACCGAATAAATATTTAACGTGCAGAAAGAAAATAGACGAAATACGAATACAAGATAAATTCGTTACAATACGTTATAGCGATGAAAATTATACGCGAGCGAGAGAACGCGAGACAATCTGCGAAACTTGTTCGAGACGCTGTAATAATAACGCGTCGGGTGAACATAATTTCCTCATACACCAACCGTTCGTTAAATGTACGAGGTTAAAAAAAAAAAAAAAAAAAAAAAAAAAAAAAATACGCAAAGCTCACACGTATACACGGAAATAATGTTGTCAATTGGTTTGTTGCTTTTTATAATTAATTTTTATTATCGTGACAGACGAGTACACTTTATATATTTCTTCATCGAATTATAAATAATTAGGGTTACATACAGCGTTACAGTTTCTTTATTATCGTTAATCGAATCGTTAAATGGCGTACAAGGCCCTAATCGGTTTCCCATTGGTTAGCCATTCTCACTCCGTACGTTTTGCCGGATTGTCGCAGAATTATAACCGGTAATCTTACATTGTTCGCTTCAACGAATCCCTCCGTCGATGCGCGCAGGGACTTTATGTGTCCGGTTAACGGTGCATCACCGGTAATTCGTAACCATCGCACGAACATCCCGTTTACTTGGGTCCCATCGTTTGTGTAAAAAGTTGCGATATTTATAATCTCAAAGAATTTTCCGTCTTTCGAATACATGTATTTATCGCAAGATCGCGTATCACCTTTGTCGCTGGATGCGCTAGCGTACAGAATTCCGTTAACAATGCCTTTTTTTAACACCGTTAGTTGACCGTTGACCGTCAGTCCTTCCTCGCGCAACACATTACTTTCGTTATAGGACGGATCTCGCGTTTGAAGCCTACCGACGGGTCGGAAATCGTTGTAATGCTCGTAATCGGCGTTGTTTCGAACCGGTAATTTTTTAACGTTGTTAAATATGTCCCTTACGGTTCGTTTCAACACTGCGCTTACATTTGGATCGGTCGGTATGCTTTTAATAAAATCGTTGAGCAAATATCGATTCATTATTTGGAGCTGCCTACAGGTACTGCTGTTCAAGGATTTTAACATCTTATGATTGAAACCTTCAAACGTGTAAACGTTGTGCGCCCACAGCGGTCCCCAACATTTAACAACATCTGCCAGGTGTCGCAGCAGGTGCATGTTCATCGTCATATTTTCAATCCCAAACATTGCCTCGTACTTTACCTCGAAATTATTTATCATTTCGCGGGCATGGTCAAATTCTCCGGTTGTTATTGAGTCGCTGTTCAACACGTGTATCGCTTCGGATAGCATTGAAAATAATTCTAAGTACTCGTCCGGTCCCAGTGAACACGTGACCTCCATATGACGTCATAGATAGGTCACACAGAGGTCATAGAATTTTTACATAGATATGACATAAAAATGACTTTGTTAATGACTTGATGTGATGTCATATAGTATGACATCATTATGACATAGTACTGACCTAAAATTTGACTTTGATATGACGACATAATTGTGACTCAAATATTACGTAAATATTATATCCTATCCCTATCATACTGTGACGTCACATCAAAGTCATTAATTTATATACTATTTACGTAAGAAATAAATCATAAATTTACATAAATTACAAGTCATATTCTGAAGTCAAAGTGGTATCATAATACCGTCATTTGCTTACGTAAGAAACAGCTCATATTTTTACGTAAAATTGATGTACGATGAACGTCATACTCAAGCATCAGCTTCGGGTCATTCTCTTATATACAACTGACATAATATTAATGTCACGACTGTATGAAAATACACAATGCCCTTATTTATGTATTAGTTGTATCATGTATTGATTTAATAATCGATTAGTGAAATTTCGGGTATGACGTTCTTAATTTTTACTTTTATATTTTGTGTCTAAATTTCACTTATACCGCGAATTCTCCTTAAATGCAAACATTAAATATATTTTTAGCATTAAACAGATCAGGATTATTATAAATAAAATGTATATACCAATTGCAAAATTAATTATTGTATTGTAATAAAGGTACAGTAACAAAATAATCACTATTCACAATTGGAAAACATAAACATTTTGACTTTACAAGGTTTGTTGTAATAGTTATCAATTCTGGATAAATACGCTTTTTTACTAAATAAATATTGAATTCTTTAGAGTCGCAGAGTTTTACAAATAGCGAATCAAATTCAAATTAGGTATTTAAATTTTTTTTTCATTTCGGATTAAACAGAAAGTTTAATTTTTTAATTCATAATTTTCCAATTACGAATTGTAAGTAATTTTTCTAATAATGTGAATTATTTATTATGTCAGTTAAATATCACATTGTTGTAAGCATTTAATAATTCTTCTTATCACCATGACATAAGAGTTATGTCATCAAAACTTCAGGTATTTTATAATCATGTCATCAAGACGTCACAGTTATGTAAGCGTTTGGACCCAACTTTACATCAATATATTACCTCAAATTTATGTCATATGTGACGTCAACTAAATGACAAGTAAGTCAGCTGGACGTCATATTTTTGTAAGCATCTGGTAGCATCTTTACTTTCCTATGACATCAGAGTTATGTTATTCTGACGCCAGTTAAGTCATAATGATGTCAACCAGAGGTCATATTTACGTCATCTATCTTACGTAAAAATCTTACGTCAGGAAGTGGGAAATTGTGAGTCATATATGACTCATTAGAGTGTCCGTTAAAATAACTTTTTTTTGGGCTACCTCTTGTTTCGATAGGTTATGATGTATAAAAAAAGGGAAAAATACTTTTTTTCGATTTAGTGCATGCCTGATAGTGCCGAGAATCGATTAAGGTGAAAAAAAGGGCTTTTTCAGAGTTTTTCGCGTGTATCTCGTGATATATGCATTTCTTCTAATATGAGTACTCATAATAAATGAAAGATTATAACTTTTTCTATAAATCATGTCTCTTGCGTTAATTCCGTAATATGTATATTAGGGTGGCTTGAAAAAAAACTTTTTTTTTTCTTCAACCAAAATACACTCACGCCAAAGTATTTTCCATCAAGAGAATTGTGTCCAAAGATGAGCCCGATCGGAATAGTTTTAGGGGTCGCGCAAGATTTTTCTAGTTTTCCCATTTGATTAACATGGGAAGGGCGTCAAGTTCCCATTCAAAAAATCGTAGCTCCGCTAATTTTATAGGTACGTTGATCTGGTTAGTTCCATTTGAAAGCGCTTGAAAAACTGCTTAAAATGACGTGCGGACCTTTGTGATCCAATTGCAACTTTAGTCGATAATTTTATTTTTCCATAAATATGTTGTTCTTTTCCGGTACAGACATACCGAGTGTCGCATTTTTATTTATACTTCAGGTTTCCACGAAAAAAAAAAATCCAATCGAATAGAAGTTCAATGAGGGTTTGAAGGAGGACATCCAAAAAAATAAATTTTCCAAAAATTCCAAAATGGCAGCGCTATGGGAGAGAACATATTGGTTTAAAATGGAAACCATGTGTTTCAAAAATCTTAAAAATAATTCTCGTCAATACTTACAACTTTTGTATGAGTCATTTTTGGCTCCGTAGAAATCCGCGCGGAATTAAGCCCGATCCGACTATTTCAAGGGGTCGCCTCGATTTTTTAAAAATGTTTACATTTTTTTAAATTTGAACATTTAAAAAAAATCGAGGCGACCCCTTAAAATAGTC
>CAXAQZ010001321.1:5000-17025 GCA_963971145.1 Sussaba pulchella
GTGTTTGTGTGTTTGTGTGTTTGTGTGTTTGTGTGTTTGTGTGTTTGTGTGTTTGTGTGTTTGTGTGTTTGTGTGTTTGTGTGTTTGTGTGTTTGTGTGTTTGTGTGTTTGTGTGTTTGTGTGTTTGTGTGTTTGTGTGTTTGTGTGTTTGTGTGTTTGTGTGTTCGTGTGTTTGTGTGTTCGTGTGTTTGTGTGTTTGTGTGTTTGTGTGTTTGTGTGTTTGTGTGTTTGTGTGTTTGTGTGTTTGTGTGTTTGTGTGTTTGTGTGTTTGTGTGTTTGTGTGTTTGTGTGTTTGTGTGTTTGTGTGTTTGTGTGTTTGTGTGTTTGTGTGTCTGTGTGTTTGTGTGTTTGTGTGTTTGTGTGTTTGTGTGTTTGTGTGTTTGTGTGTTTGTGTGTTTGTGTGTTTGTGTGTTTGTGTGTTTGTGTGTTTGTGTGTTTGTGTGTTTGTGTGTTTGTGTGTTTGTGTGTTTGTGTGTTTCTGTGTTTGTGTGTTTGTGTGTTTGTGTGTCTGTGTGTTTGTGTGTTTGTGTGTTTGTGTGTTTGTGTGTTTGTGTGTTTGTGTGTTTGTGTGTTTGTGTGTTTGTGTGTTTGTGTGTTTGTGTGTCTGTGTGTTTGTGTGTTTGTGTGTTTGTGTGTTTGTGTGTTTGTGTGTTTGTGTGTTTGTGTGTTTGTGTGTTTGTGTCTTTGTGTCTTTGTGTCTTTGTGTCTTTGTGTCTTTGTGTCTTTGTGTCTTTGTGTCTTTGTGTCTTTGTGTCTTTGTGTCTTTGTGTCTTTGTGTCTTTGTGTCTTTGTGTCTTTGTGTCTTTGTGTCTTTGTGTCTTTGTGTCTTTGTGTCTTTGTGTCTTTGTGTCTTTGTGTCTTTGTGTCTTTGTGTCTTTGTGTCTTTGTGTCTTTGTGTCTTTGTGTCTTTGTGTCTTTGTGTCTTTGTGTCTTTGTGTCTTTGTGTCTTTGTGTCTTTGTGTCTTTGTGTCTTTGTGTCTTTGTGTCTTTGTGTCTTTGTGTCTTTGTGTCTTTGTGTCTTTGTGTCTTTGTGTCTTTGTGTCTTTGTGTCTTTGTGTCTTTGTGTCTTTGTGTCTTTGTGTCTTTGTGTCTTTGTGTCTTTGTGTCTTTGTGTCTTTGTGTCTTTGTGTCTTTGTGTCTTTGTGTCTTTGTGTCTTTGTGTCTTTGTGTCTTTGTGTCTTTGTGTCTTTGTGTCTTTGTGTCTTTGTGTCTTTGTGTCTTTGTGTCTTTGTGTCTTTGTGTCTTTGTGTCTTTGTGTCTTTGTGTCTTTGTGTCTTTGTGTCTTTGTGTCTTTGTGTCTTTGTGTCTTTGTGTCTTTGTGTCTTTGTGTCTTTGTGTCTTTGTGTCTTTGTGTCTTTGTGTCTTTGTGTCTTTGTGTCTTTGTGTCTTTGTGTCTTTGTGTCTTTGTGTCTTTGTGTCTTTGTGTCTTTGTGTCTTTGTGTCTTTGTGTCTTTGTGTCTTTGTGTCTTTGTGTCTTTGTGTCTTTGTGTCTTTGTGTCTTTGTGTCTTTGTGTCTTTGTGTCTTTGTGTCTTTGTGTCTTTGTGTCTTTGTGTCTTTGTGTCTTTGTGTCTTTGTGTCTTTGTGTCTTTGTGTCTTTGTGTCTTTGTGTCTTTGTGTCTTTGTGTCTTTGTGTCTTTGTGTCTTTGTGTCTTTGTGTCTTTGTGTCTTTGTGTCTTTGTGTCTTTGTGTCTTTGTGTCTTTGTGTCTTTGTGTCTTTGTGTCTTTGTGTCTTTGTGTCTTTGTGTCTTTGTGTCTTTGTGTCTTTGTGTCTTTGTGTCTTTGTGTCTTTGTGTCTTTGTGTCTTTGTGTCTTTGTGTCTTTGTGTCTTTGTGTCTTTGTGTCTTTGTGTCTTTGTGTCTTTGTGTCTTTGTGTCTTTGTGTCTTTGTGTCTTTGTGTCTTTGTGTCTTTGTGTCTTTGTGTCTTTGTGTCTTTGTGTCTTTGTGTCTTTGTGTCTTTGTGTCTTTGTGTCTTTGTCACTTTGTGTCTTTGTGTCTTTGTGTCTTTGTCACTTTGTGTCTTTGTGTCTTTGTGTCTTTGTGTCTTTGTGTCTTTGTGTCTTTGTGTCTTTGTGTCTTTGTGTCTTTGTGTCTTTGTGTCTTTGTGTCTTTGTGTCTTTGTGTCTTTGTGTCTTTGTGTCTTTGTGTCTTTGTGTCTTTGTGTCTTTGTGTCTTTGTGTCTTTGTGTCTTTGTGTCTTTGTGTCTTTGTGTCTTTGTGTCTTTGTGTCTTTGTGTCTTTGTGTCTTTGTGTCTTTGTGTCTTTGTGTCTTTCTGTCTTTGTGTCTTTGTGTCTTTGTGTATTTGTGTCTTTGTGTCTTTGTGTCTTTGTGTCTTTGTGTCTTTGTGTCTTTGTGTCTTTGTGTCTTTGTGTCTTTGTGTCTTTGTGTCTTTGTGTCTTTGTGTCTTTGTGTCTTTGTGTCTTTGTGTCTTTGTGTCTTTGTGTCTTTGTGTCTTTGTGTCTTTGTGTCTTTGTGTCTTTGTGTCTTTGTGTCTTTGTGTCTTTGTGTCTTTGTGTCTTTGTGTCTTTGTGTCTTTGTGTCTTTGTGTCTTTGTGTCTTTGTGTCTTCGTGTCTTTGTGTCTTTGTGTCTTTGTGTCTTTGTGTCTTTGTGTCTTTGTGTCTTTGTGTCTTTGTGTCTTTGTGTCTTTGTGTCTTTGTGTCTTTGTGTCTTTGTGTCTTTGTGTCTTTGTGTCTTTGTGTCTTTGTGTCTTTGTGTCTTTGTGTCTTTGTGTCTTTGTGTCTTTGTGTCTTTGTGTCTTTGTGTCTTTGTGTCTTTGTGTCTTTGTGTCTTTGTGTCTTTGTGTCTTTGTGTGTTTGTGTGTTTGTGTGTTTGTGTGTTTGTGTGTTTGTGTGTTTGTGTGTTCGTGTGTTTGTGTGTTTGTGTGTTTGTGTGTTTGTGTGTTTGTGTGTTTGTGTGTTTGTGTGTTTGTGTGTTTGTGTGTTTGTGTGTTTGTGTGTTTGTGTGTTTGTGTGTTTGTGTGTTTGTGTGTTTGTGTGTTTGTGTGTTTGTGTGTTTGTGTGTTTGTGTGTTTGTGTGTTTGTGTGTTTGTGTGTTTTTGTGTTTTTGTGTTTTTGTGTTTTTGTGTTTTTGTGTTTTTGTGTTTTTGTGTTTTTGTGTTTTTGTGTTTTTGTGTTTTTGTGTTTTTGTGTTTTTGTGTTTTTGTGTTTTTGTGTTTTTGTGTTTTTGTGTTTTTGTGTTTTTGTGTTTTTGTGTTTTTGTGTTTTTGTGTTTTTGTGTTTTTGTGTTTTTGTGTTTTTGTGTTTTTGTGTTTTTGTGTTTCTGTGTTTTTGTGTTTTTGTGCTTTTGTATTTTTGTGTTTTTGTGTTTTTGTGTTTTTGTGTTTTTGTGTTTGTGTGTTTGTGTGTTTGTGTGTTTGTGTGTTTGTGTGTTTGTGTGTTTGTGTGTTTGTGTGTTTGTGTGTTTGTGTGTTTGTGTGTTTGTGTGTTTGTGTGTTTGTGTGTTTGTGTGTTTGTGTGTTTGTGTGTTTGTGTGTTTGTGTGTTTGTGTGTTTGTGTGTTTGTGTGTTTGTGTGTTTGTGTGTTTGTGTGTTTGTGTGTTTGTGTGTTTGTGTGTTTGTGTGTTTGTGTGTTTGTGTGTTTGTGTGTTTGTGTGTTTGTGTGTTTGTGTGTTTGTGTGTTTGTGTGTTTGTGTGTTTGTGTGTTTGTGTGTTTGCGTGTTTGTGTGTTTGTGTGTTTGCGTGTTTGTGTGTTTGTGTGTTTGTGTGTTTGTGTGTTTGTGTGTTTGTGTGTTTGTGTGTTTGTGTGTTTGTGTGTTTGTGTGTTTGTGTTTTTGTGTTTTTGTGTTTTTGTGTTTTTGTGTGTTTGTGTGTTTGTGTGTTTGTGTGTTTGTGTGTTTGTGTGTTTGTGTGTTTGTGTGTTTGTGTGTTTGTGTGTTTGTGTGTTTGTGTGTTTGTGTGTTTGTGTGTTTGTGTGTTTGTGTGTTTGTGTGTTTGTGTGTTTGTGTGTTTGTGTGTTTGTGTGTTTGTGTGTTCGTGTGTTTGTGTGTTTGTGTGTTTGTGTGTTTGTGTGTTTGTGTGTTTGTGTGTTTGTGTGTTTGTGTGTTTGTGTGTTTGTGTGTTTGTGTGTTTGTGTGTTTGTGTGTTTGTGTGTTTGTGTGTTTGTGTGTTTGTGTGTTTGTGTGTTTGTGTGTTTGTGTGTTTGTGTGTTTGTGTGTTTGTGTGTTTGTGTGTTTGTGTGTTTGTGTGTTTGTGTGTTTGTGTGTTTGTGTGTTTGTGTGTTTGTGTGTTTGTGTGTTTGTGTGTTTGTGTGTTCGTGTGTTTGTGTGTTTGTGTGTTTGTGTGTTTGTGTGTTTGTGTGTTTGTGTGTTTGTGTGTTTGTGTGTTTGTGTGTTTGTGTGTTTGTGTGTTTGTGTGTTTGTGTGTTTGTGTGTTTGTGTGTTTGTGTGTTTGTGTGTTTGTGTGTTTGTGTGTTTGTGTGTTTGTGTGTTTGTGTGTTTGTGTGTTTGGTTGTTTGTGTTTTTGTGTGTTTGTGTGTTTGTGTGTTTGTGTGTTTGTGTGTTTGTGTGTTTGTGTGTTTGTGTGTTTGTGTGTCTGTGTGTCTGTGTGTCTGTGTGTCTGTGTGTCTGTGGGTCTGTGTGTCTGTGTGTCTGTGTGTTTGTGTCTTTGTGTCTTTGTGTCTTTGTGTCTTTGTGTCTTTGTGTCTTTGTGTCTTTGTGTCTTCGTGTCTTTGTGTCTTCGTGTCTTTGTGTCTTTGTGTCTTTGTGTCTTTGTGTCTTTGTGTCTTTGTGTCTTTGTGTCTTTGTGTCTTTGTGTCTTTGTGTCTTTGTGTCTTTGTGTCTTTGTGTCTTTGTGTCTTTGTGTCTTTGTGTCCTTGTGTCTTTGTGTCTTTGTGTCTTTGTCTCTTTGTGTCTTTGTGTCTTTGTGTCTTTGTGTCTTTGTGTCTTTGTGTCTTTGTGTCTTTGTGTCTTTGTGTCTTCGTGTCTTTGTGTCTTTGTGTTTTTGTGTCTTTGTGTCTTTGTGTCTTTGTGTCTTTGTGTCTTTGTGTCTTTGTGTCTTTGTGTCTTTGTGTCTTTGTGTCTTTGTGTCTTTGTGTCTTTGTGTCTTTGTGTCTTTGTGTCTTTGTGTCTTTGTGTCTTTGTGTCTTTGTGTCTTTGTGTTTTTGTGTCTTTGTGTCTTTGTGTCTTTGTGTCTTTGTGTCTTTGTGTCTTTGTGTCTTTGTGTCTTTGTGTCTTTGTGTCTTTGTGTCTTTGTGTCTTTGTGTCTTTGTGTCTTTGTGTCTTTGTGTCTTTGTGTCTTTGTGTCTTTGTGTCTTTGTGTCTTTGTGTCTTTGTGTCTTTGTGTCTTTGTGTCTTTGTGTCTTTGTGTCTTTGTGTCTTTGTGTCTTTGTGTCTTTGTGTCTTTGTGTCTTTGTGTCTTTGTGTCTTTGTGTCTTTGTGTCTTTGTGTCTTTGTGTCTTTGTGTCTTTGTGTCTTTGTGTCTTTGTGTCTTTGTGTCTTTGTGTCTTTGTGTCTTTGTGTCTTTGTGTCTTTGTGTCTTTGTGTCTTTGTGTCTTTGTGTCTTTGTGTCTTTGTGTCTTTGTGTCTTTGTGTCTTTGTGTCTTTGTCACTTTGTGTCTTTGTGTCTTTGTGTCTTTGTCACTTTGTGTCTTTGTGTCTTTGTGTCTTTGTGTCTTTGTGTCTTTGTGTCTTTGTGTCTTTGTGTCTTTGTGTCTTTGTGTCTTTGTGTCTTTGTGTCTTTGTGTCTTTGTGTCTTTGTGTCTTTGTGTCTTTGTGTCTTTGTGTCTTTGTGTCTTTGTGTCTTTGTGTCTTTGTGTCTTTGTGTCTTTGTGTCTTTGTGTCTTTGTGTCTTTGTGTCTTTGTGTCTTTGTGTCTTTGTGTCTTTGTGTCTTTGTGTCTTTCTGTCTTTGTGTCTTTGTGTATTTGTGTCTTTGTGTCTTTGTGTCTTTGTGTCTTTGTGTCTTTGTGTCTTTGTGTCTTTGTGTCTTTGTGTCTTTGTGTCTTTGTGTCTTTGTGTCTTTGTGTCTTTGTGTCTTTGTGTCTTTGTGTCTTTGTGTCTTTGTGTCTTTGTGTCTTTGTGTCTTTGTGTCTTTGTGTCTTTGTGTCTTTGTGTCTTTGTGTCTTTGTGTCTTTGTGTCTTTGTGTCTTTGTGTCTTTGTGTCTTTGTGTCTTTGTGTCTTTGTGTCTTCGTGTCTTCGTGTCTTTGTGTCTTTGTGTCTTTGTGTCTTTGTGTCTTTGTGTCTTTGTGTCTTTGTGTCTTTGTGTCTTTGTGTCTTTGTGTCTTTGTGTCTTTGTGTCTTTGTGTCTTTGTGTCTTTGTGTCTTTGTGTCTTTGTGTCTTTGTGTCTTTGTGTCTTTGTGTCTTTGTGTCTTTGTGTCTTTGTGTCTTTGTGTCTTTGTGTCTTTGTGTCTTTGTGTCTTTGTGTCTTTGTGTCTTTGTGTGTTTGTGTGTTTGTGTGTTTGTGTGTTTGTGTGTTTGTGTGTTTGTGTGTTCGTGTGTTTGTGTGTTTGTGTGTTTGTGTGTTTGTGTGTTTGTGTGTTTGTGTGTTTGTGTGTTTGTGTGTTTGTGTGTTTGTGTGTTTGTGTGTTTGTGTGTTTGTGTGTTTGTGTGTTTGTGTGTTTGTGTGTTTGTGTGTTTGTGTGTTTATGTGTTTGTGTGTTTGTGTGTTTGTGTGTTTGTGTGTTTTTGTGTTTTTGTGTTTTTGTGTTTTTGTGTTTTTGTGTTTTTGTGTTTTTGTGTTTTTGTGTTTTTGTGTTTTTGTGTTTTTGTGTTTTTGTGTTTTTGTGTTTTTGTGTTTTTGTGTTTTTGTGTTTTTGTGTTTTTGTGTTTTTGTGTTTTTGTGTTTTTGTGTTTTTGTGTTTTTGTGTTTTTGTGTTTTTGTGTTTTTGTGTTTTTGTGTTTTTGTGTTTCTGTGTTTTTGTGTTTTTGTGCTTTTGTATTTTTGTGTTTTTGTGTTTTTGTGTTTTTGTGTTTTTGTGTTTGTGTGTTTGTGTGTTTGTGTGTTTGTGTGTTTGTGTGTTTGTGTGTTTGTGTGTTTGTGTGTTTGTGTGTTTGTGTGTTTGTGTGTTTGTGTGTTTGTGTGTTTGTGTGTTTGTGTGTTTGTGTGTTTGTGTGTTTGTGTGTTTGTGTGTTTGTGTGTTTGTGTGTTTGTGTGTTTGTGTGTTTGTGTGTTTGTGTGTTTGTGTGTTTGTGTGTTTGTGTGTTTGTGTGTTTGTGTGTTTGTGTGTTTGTGTGTTTGTGTGTTTGTGTGTTTGTGTGTTTGTGTGTTTGTGTGTTTGTGTGTTTGTGTGTTTGTGTGTTTGCGTGTTTGTGTGTTTGTGTGTTTGCGTGTTTGTGTGTTTGTGTGTTTGTGTGTTTGTGTGTTTGTGTGTTTGTGTGTTTGTGTGTTTGTGTGTTTGTGTGTTTGTGTGTTTGTGTTTTTGTGTTTTTGTGTTTTTGTGTGTTTGTGTGTTTGTGTGTTTGTGTGTTTGTGTGTTTGTGTGTTTGTGTGTTTGTGTGTTTGTGTGTTTGTGTGTTTGTGTGTTTGTGTGTTTGTGTGTTTGTGTGTTTGTGTGTTTGTGTGTTTGTGTGTTTGTGTGTTTGTGTGTTTGTGTGTTTGTGTGTTTGTGTGTTCGTGTGTTTGTGTGTTTGTGTGTTTGTGTGTTTGTGTGTTTGTGTGTTTGTGTGTTTGTGTGTTTGTGTGTTTGTGTGTTTGTGTGTTTGTGTGTTTGTGTGTTTGTGTGTTTGTGTGTTTGTGTGTTTGTGTGTTTGTGTGTTTGTGTGTTTGTGTGTTTGTGTGTTTGTGTGTTTGTGTGTTTGTGTGTTTGTGTGTTTGTGTGTTTGTGTGTTTGTGTGTTTGTGTGTTTGTGTGTTTGTGTGTTTGTGTGTTTGTGTGTTTGTGTGTTTGTGTGTTCGTGTGTTTGTGTGTTTGTGTGTTTGTGTGTTTGTGTGTTTGTGTGTTTGTGTGTTTGTGTGTTTGTGTGTTTGTGTGTTTGTGTGTTTGTGTGTTTGTGTGTTTGTGTGTTTGTGTGTTTGTGTGTTTGTGTGTTTGTGTGTTTGTGTGTTTGTGTGTTTGTGTGTTTGTGTGTTTGGTTGTTTGTGTTTTTGTGTGTTTGTGTGTTTGTGTGTTTGTGTGTTTGTGTGTTTGTGTGTTTGTGTGTTTGTGTGTTTGTGTGTCTGTGTGTCTGTGTGTCTGTGTGTCTGTGTGTCTGTGGGTCTGTGTGTCTGTGTGTCTGTGTGTTTGTGTCTTTGTGTCTTTGTGTCTTTGTGTCTTTGTGTCTTTGTGTCTTTGTGTCTTTGTGTCTTCGTGTCTTTGTGTCTTCGTGTCTTTGTGTCTTTGTGTCTTTGTGTCTTTGTGTCTTTGTGTCTTTGTGTCTTTGTGTCTTTGTGTCTTTGTGTCTTTGTGTCTTTGTGTCTTTGTGTCTTTGTGTCTTTGTGTCTTTGTGTCTTTGTGTCCTTGTGTCTTTGTGTCTTTGTGTCTTTGTCTCTTTGTGTCTTTGTGTCTTTGTGTCTTTGTGTCTTTGTGTCTTTGTGTCTTTGTGTCTTTGTGTCTTTGTGTCTTCGTGTCTTTGTGTCTTTGTGTTTTTGTGTCTTTGTGTCTTTGTGTCTTTGTGTCTTTGTGTCTTTGTGTCTTTGTGTCTTTGTGTCTTTGTGTCTTTGTGTCTTTGTGTCTTTGTGTCTTTGTGTCTTTGTGTCTTTGTGTCTTTGTGTCTTTGTGTCTTTGTGTCTTTGTGTCTTTGTGTTTTTGTGTCTTTGTGTCTTTGTGTCTTTGTGTCTTTGTGTCTTTGTGTCTTTGTGTCTTTGTGTCTTTGTGTCTTTGTGTCTTTGTGTCTTTGTGTCTTTGTGTCTTTGTGTCTTTGTGTCTTTGTGTCTTTGTGTCTTTGTGTCTTTGTGTCTTTGTGTCTTTGTGTCTTTGTGTCTTTGTGTCTTTGTGTCTTTGTGTCTTTGTGTCTTTGTGTCTTTGTGTCTTTGTGTCTTTGTGTCTTTGTGTCTTTGTGTCTTTGTGTCTTTGTGTCTTTGTGTCTTTGTGTCTTTGTGTCTTTGTGTCTTTGTGTCTTTGTGTCTTTGTGTCTTTGTGTCTTTGTGTCTTTGTGTCTTTGTGTCTTTGTGTCTTTGTGTCTTTGTGTCTTTGTGTCTTTGTGTCTTTGTGTCTTTGTGTCTTTGTGTCTTTGTGTCTTTGTGTCTTTGTGTCTTTGTGTCTTTGTGTCTTTGTGTCTTTGTGTCTTTGTGTCTTTGTATCTTTGTGTCTTTGTATCTTTGTGTCTTTGTGTCTTTGTGTCTTTGTGTCTTTGTGTCTTTGTGTCTTTGCGTCTTTGCGTCTTTGCGTCTTTGCGTCTTTGCGTCTTTGCGTCTTTGTGTCTTTGCGTCTTTGTGTCTTTGTGTCTTTGTGTCTTTGCGTCTTTGTGTCTTTGCGTCTTTGTGTCTTTGTGTCTTTGTGTCTTTGTGTCTTTGTGTCATTGTGTCTTTGTGTCTTTGTGTCTTTGTGTCTTTGTGTCTTTGTGTCTTCGTGTCTTTGTGTCTTTGTGTCTTTGTGTCTTTGTGTCTTTGTGTCTTTGTGTCTTTGTGTCTTTGTGTCTTTGTCTCTTTGTGTCTTTGTGTCTTTGTCTCTTTGTGTCTTTGTGTCTTTGTGTCTTTGTGTCTTTGTGTCTTTGTGTCTTTGTGTCTTTGTGTCTTTGTGTCTTTGTGTCTTTGTGTCTTTGTGTCTTTGTGTCTTTGTGTCTTTGTGTCTTTGTGTCTTTGTGTCTTTGTGTCTTTGTGTCTTTGTGTCTTTGTGTCTTTGTGTCTTTGTGTCTTTGTGTCTTTGTGTCTTTGTGTCTTTGTGTATTTGTGTCTTTGTGTCTTTGTGTCTTTGTGTCTTTGTGTCTTTGTGTCTTTGTGTCTTTGTGTCTTTGTGTCTTTGTGTCTTTTGTCTTTGTGTCTTTGTGTCTTTGTGTCTTTGTGTCTTTGTGTCTTTGTGTCTTTGTGTCTTTGTGTCTTTGTGTCTTTGTGTCTTTGTGTCTTTGTGTCTTTGTGTCTTTGTGTCTTTGTGTCTTTGTGTCTTTGTGTCTTTGTGTCTTTGTGTCTTTGTGTCTGTGTGTCTTTGTGTTTTTGTGTCTTTGTGTCTTTGTGTCTTTGTGTCTTTGTGTCTTTGTGTTTTTGTGTCTTTGTGTCTTTGTGTCTTTGTGTCTTTGTGTCTTTGTGTCTTTGTGTCTTTGTGTCTTTGTGTCTTTGTGTCTTTGTGTCTTTGTGTCTTTGTGTCTTTGTGTCTTTGTGTCTTTGTGTCTTTGTGTCTTTGTGTCTTTGTGTCTTTGTGTCTTTGTGTCTTTGTGTCTTTGTGTCTTTGTGTCTTTGTGTCTTTGTGGCTTTGTGTCTTTGTGTCTTTGTGTCTTTGTGTCTTTGTGTCTTTGTGTCTTTGTGTCTTTGTGTCTTTGTGTCTTTGTGTCTTTGTGTCTTTGTGTCTTTGTGTCTTTGTGTCTTTGTGTCTTTGTGTCTTTGTGTCTTTGTGTCTTTGTGTCTTTGTGTCTTTGTGTCTTTGTGTCTTTGTGTCTTTGTGTCTTTGTGTCTTTGTGTCTTTGTGTCTTTGTGTCTTTGTGTCTTTGTGTCTTTGTGTCTTTGTGTCTTTGTGTCTTTGTGTCTTTGTGTCTTTGTGTCTTTGTGTCTTTGTGTCTTTGTGTCTTTGTGTCTTTGTGTCTTTGTGTCTTTGCATCTTTGCGTCTTTGCGTCTTTGCGTCTTTGTGTCTTTGCGTCTTTGTGTCTTTGCGTCTTTGTGTCTTTGTGTCTTTGTGTCTTTGTGTCTTTGCGTCTTTGTGTCTTTGCGTCTTTGTGTCTTTGCGTCTTTGTGTCTTTGCGTCTTTGTGTCTTTGTGTCTTTGTGTCTTTGTGTCTTTGTGTCTTTGTGTCTTTGTGTCTTTGTGTCTTTGTGTCTTTGTGTCTTTGTGTCTTTGTGTCTTTGTGTCTTTGTGTCTTTGTGTCTTTGTGTCTTTGTGTCTTTGTGTCTTTGTGTCTTTGTGTCTTTGTGTCTTTGTGTCTTTGTGTCTTTGTGTCTTTGTGTCTTTGTGTCTTTGTGTCTTTGTGTCTTTGTGTCTTTGTGTCTTTGTGTCTTTGTGTCTTTGTGTCTTTGTTCCTTTGTGTCTTTGTGTCTTTGTGTCTTTGTGTCTTTGTGTCTTTGTGTCTTTGTGTCTTTGTGTCTTTGTGTCTTTGTGTCTTTGTGTCTTTGTGTCTTTGTGTCTTTGTGTCTTTGTGTCTTTGTGTCTTTGTGTCTTTGTGTCTTTGTGTCTTTGTGTCTTTGTGTCTTTGTGTCTTTGTGTCTTTGTGTCTTTGTGTCTTTGTGTCTTTGTGTCTTTGTGTCTTTGTGTCTTTGTGTCTTTGTGTCTTTGTGTCTTTGTGTCTTTGTGTCTTTGTGTCTTTGTGTCTTTGTGTCTTTGTGTCTTTGTGTCTTTGTGTCTTTGTGTCTTTGTGTCTTTGTGTCTTTGTGTCTTTGTGTCTTTGTGTCTTTGTGTCTTTGTGTCTTTGTGTCTTTGTGTCTTTGTGTCTTTGTGTCTTTGTGTCTTTGTGTCTTTGTGTCTTTGTGTCTTTGTGTCTTTGTGTCTTTGTGTCTTTGTGTCTTTGTGTCTTTGTGTGTTTGTGTGTTTGTGTGTTTGTGTGTTTGTGTGTTTGTGTGTTTGTGTGTTTGTGTGTTTGTGTGTTTGTGTGTTTGTGTGTTTGTGTGTTCGTGTGTTCGTGTGTTCGTGTGTTTGTGTGTTTGTGTGTTTGTGTGTTTGTGTGTTTGTTTGTTTGTGTGTTTGTGTGTTTGTGTGTTTGTGTGTTTGTGTGTTTGTGTGTTTGTGTGTTTGTGTGTTTGTGTGTTTGTGTGTTTGCGTGTTTGTGTGTTTGTGTGTTTGTGTGTTTGTGTGTTTGTGTGTTTGTGTGTTTGTGTGTTTGTGTGTTTGTGTGTTTGTGTGTTTGTGTGTTTGTGTGTTTGTGTGTTTGTGTGTTTGTGTGTTTGTGTGTTTGTGTGTTTGTGTGTTTGTGTGTTTGTGTGTTTGTGTGTTTGTGTGTTTGTGTGTTTGTGTGTTTGTGTGTTTGTGTGTTTATGTGTTTATGTGTTTGTGTGTTTGTGTGTTTGTGTGTTTGTGT
>CAXAQZ010001322.1:0-53180 GCA_963971145.1 Sussaba pulchella
AACTTTGAACGTTTCTCGTCCTCGTAGAATCGTGCAAATAATTTTTCAGCAGTCGTTCGAATATTTGCACGTCAATCAAACCAACGTTGTGGAATTTTTCTTCTTTTTAAAATTCTTTTTTCGTTTTTTTATTTTTTATTTTTTATTTTTTTTGTACGTTCGATGGAACAACGAGAGTGACGTGTAGGATTGAGCCGTCGAGCTACGTACACTAGCCGAGTGGAGGGCTGCGAACGATGGCTGCTCTCGAGGTAACTCAAGCACCAGATGGGAGAAACGTGGTCGGAAGCTCGATTACCACGGAGCAACCCCGATGGGTCGGGGGCAATCCGGAAGCATCGGAAATTTAAGGCCGGATCGTGGCGAGAGAGTGAGGTTCGAGTGTCGACCGTCTAATTACTTCAACGATACGAGTAATAACCCGTGAGCTCGGCTAATGACTTAAATGATGGTGAAAATCTTTCGAGTGTATGGAAAAGATTTTTCGATGCCGCGCAGAAACGATCATAAGCGCAACACTGATGGCGGGGTTGACGGTTCGTCGTCATTTTGGGTGGAATTCGAACGTTGAGGAGTCGAGGAGGGGCGATTTTTGGTCCAGTTTTCATCCCCTTATGAATTCTTGGTCTGAAGATGTATTTTGGAATTTATTGAGATTTTTTGCGTTGATGGTTTGGAGATTGGAGCTCTGATAACGATTTTGCGAGAAAATATTTCGCGACTTAAGGGTGGAAATGAAAATTGAAGCATTGTTGTATTTTTGGGTACCTATTCGACCCTACTCGATGGGATAAGTGTAGAAAAAAAATTGTTTTCTTCAAAAATTACATCGTTCACTTTCTCATCGTCGCACTAGTTAAATCCCACCTACCCAATTTTTCAAAAACGATTACTCGCGAACCATCCATCGAAACTGCCCAAAAAAATTACAGTACATGCTTCGAACATTCCAGATCATGTACGAACAATTTATTTTCAAGAAACAAAATGGCGCCGTGTAAAAAAAAATTTCCCGCGAGATGAAAACGGAAACACAAGTTGCCAGACCTCGGCCGAGCGAAGGGTAAATTCCACCCCGTGCGACGGTGAAGTTTCCAACCCTCAAAAACTCGTGAATCGCCTATCCTTCCCCCCCCCCCCCACTCCCACGTACCATCCCGCATAGCTGCGCGTACCACAAACCATGCGTTCAAAACAACATCCCCGCATCAAAAGCTTCATCCCTCGTCGATCCAACTCTGACGAGTAACCAACCCCCAAAAAGCAACGGAGTGACGAAGCGAAGCAACAGCCCCGAGAAAAATGTATCGACGCTACACCTTCCAGGGCGAAGATTCATAAAGCAAATAGTTCGGGCGAAATTAACGCCATCGAGCCGGAAATGCGCGAACCCGGTTGAGAGTCGGTTACCCGAGATAGAGAGAGAGCCGGGGGATGAAGAGACGGTCATCGAGCGAGATCAGGCGAGCCAACGCGCACCAATGCCCCATCGATAAACCACTCGAGGTCCACCCTCGCACCCGCCGTTGGAATATTTACCAGGGTTAAATTTTTTTCCATCATTCCGCGAAGGCGCGCGACGGGGGTGGAAGGGTTCGAGGTCGCTTCGACGAAGGGAGAAGCTTCGGGATCGGGCGTTTCACCGTGTGCAGATGGCGGCTTAGCCCGGCCAGACTGTAATCACCGGAAAAGCCTCACTGGTCATTTATAAAGCTATGGAAAAAGGAAATGGAAGAGAAAAAAAATATCGGCAAGGTGCAAAGGACGAGGCTCCGGCTTCGTTGGGTATCGGACTTTTTTAATTTCTGTTCGATAATCGAAATCCGGCTCGAACTTCCTCTCAATGGTGTTTTCGCGTATGGTCAATCGTACGCGTAATATATATTACCTTTTCCGTCGTGAACGTTGCTCGATTCCGTGTTTACGGTATTTCTTTTCGTTGACGAACGAAATTCGCGAGATTTACGTTTCGAGGGTTGGACGGAATTGGAATTGCGTGGAATTTCGGGATTCCAACGAGATAATACTATAATATAATACTATGATACAATATAAATTTAAATACTACAATAATAAGCGATATTATAGTATATATAGATATATAAAGAGAGAAAGAGAGAGACAGAAAGAAAGAGAAGGAGAGAAATAACGGAGATATAGAGATATATATGCTCAAAATAGAAGATAAATAAATATATATATATATATGGATCAAATATTCATACTATTTGAATACTAATAATAATGAAAATAATAATAATAATAATAATAATAATAATAATAATAATAATAATAATAATAATAATAATAATAATAATAATAATAATAATAATAATAATAATAATAATAATAATAATAATAATAATAATAATAATAATAATAATAATAATAATAATAATAATAATAATAATAATAATAATAATAATAATAATAATAAGAATAATAATATTAATTCGAAGAGCATGACTGACCTGTTATTCTTTATGGAATGATCGAATATCGCAAAAAAAATGGATCTTCCAATGTCAAGGCATGTAAAACGGGAACTGGGTATCGACTGTTGTGCGCGGATGTGACGCATCGACGATATGCGATGTGAACGATCGAGCATTTTCGTGAGAGCCGCTTAATGAAATTAAGCACCCAATTACTCGATGGATATTATTGATCGAATTAACATTGGGGCGGTTTTTCGATGGATGAGTCCACGGCGTATTATTCTGTACTCGAAATAATTTGTCACTCATTGTCAGGCGCACGTATGTTTGTGCGTACACACAGACGCGCCTGTGTGTACAAATCCAACGAAAGCCGAGGGGTGGAGGGGCGAGAGGGTGGTTGGCAACGCCCCAGCCTGGCCGGTAGCCCTTTATAACGGGTCCATAGGTCATGTATTCGGAGGTTATGTCCGTCACACGCATATTCGCCGAGGCCGAACCCCTCGGTCCAACAATTTTGCAGGCCTTACTTTATCATTATCCCCGATGTTTATTCCGCGTAATTACTCGATCGCGGACGATCGTCGAGCCGGAACCGCGCTGGCACGCTATTCACTCGATCCGACCGTCGCCACGCCGGGGATAACGCTGGAGGCTGGATGCTGGATGTTTTAGGTTGTGTGATAAACCGTGTTTTCTTCTGGATTTTATTTTTTTAACCGACAATTTTGGGGATTCGTTGGGTGGAGTGGGTATGTGCATACGCGAGTCCTTTTTTTGCTGTTTCGGAAGGCTGGAGATTGATTAAAATTAATTGATTCGAGAAAATTGAAGCAGATTGGTTTGCAGAGCAAGAAAATGATCTGCGAATGCATCTACTTTATCTAACGAATTATAAAATCGCGGGAAAGAGATAAAATGGATAAAAGGGGGGTAGATTGAACAAACTAATATATTTTCATCCCGAAGTTGCATCCCGACGTTTTTTTATTCGAACGACTCGCGGGGGTGTTGATTTCTCTCTTTCTTTCTCCCTCTCTCTTTCGATTTCTCTTTATCGACTGTGTCGAGTGCATACGATTTCGTTGGAATTATTCACGCGGCTGCAATCACGGCAGACCGAGGTGTGGCGGCCCAATCACTGACAGTTATTCGGTGGAACATGACGCGGACACTGGCGTCATAACTGCAGTCATCATCGGAACACCAGTTTGTCGAAACGGGAGTGTATGTGTCAGGCGCAATTGGGTTAACTATTAGGTTGTGCAATAAATTCCCGCAGTTTTTGTATTTCATTTTCTCCTCGCAATCGTGCGATCTGCTAGATGGAGTATACTCTATATACATATACTATATATACATGCGTTAGCAAGTCCTTTTCTTGCTTTACAAACCTGTCTGCTTAAATTTTTCGAATCAATTGATTTCAATCAATTTCCAGGCGTTCGAATTTCAAATTCCGGGAGGAAAAAAAATTCATTTAAAATTCGATCTGTAGCATCTATTTTACATTATTATTGTATTAATCAATTCCATTATTATTGATTAACATTAATCAATTCGAATAATAGAAGCAAATAGATTTGTAGATCAAGAAAACGACTTGAGAATGCGTATAAACACTTTACCCAACACCTCACAAAATTTCGGGAAAAAAAAAATACAAAAACGGCGGGAATTGATTGCGCAACCCAATAAGACCCGCCCTAATTACTTACATAGATTAATCAGAGCCAAAGGTTCATCCGTTGTATCTCGTTGGCGTTGTTTCGGCCTTCCCGAGTTAGAGATACGGCGCTGTATCGAATTCGACAGCCCGAACGCGCGATGAACATCGGGTTGCCGGCAATTTGTGGATTTCCGGGCACTCGGGAAGGGCCGAAGTGTTTCAAGGGTATGCACGCTCATCTGTGTCTTAAGGGGATTAAACGGGCGATGTCGGGGCGTGGCGCAGGGTGAGAAAATAAAGGACTGCCACGGAACGATGGTTGACGACGAACCATCGACTCCACCTGAATAATCCGAGAAAGAAAAATAAACCGTGAGAGCACGAAAAGATTAAATGGAACGAAAGATGGCGGGAGAAAGGGCCGAAAACTTCTTTGGTCGCGATGGGGGTCGCGTCTCGGACGTAATTCGGGGGGTTCGAATGACAAACGTCACGAGACGTGTTTTGACCGAGTAAATTGTCTTTCGCTTTTTCTTTATCTCGTCTTATCCCAACGCTCGTGTTTTGTCACTTTATTTATTTCTCTTTCTCTTTCTTCGCGCTCGCCCTTCTTTCGGGATATCGTACTCGTAAATTCGGTTCGTTCGTGAAAGCCCGGAAATAAATGTCGGCTTCTAAATGGCCGCTCGACGAAACGTGGAGAATCGTTACGGAAGTGAGGGAAGATTTTTTTTTTTTTTTGCGACTGTTGTTCTCGCGCGGATGAGTCGCGCAGGCTTGAGCACGAGCGTTTGTTTTTTTTTTGTTTCAATATCAATGGCGGGAGATTATTTTGAGGGAAATGAGAAGTTGATACTTGCAAGCTGGTTTTCATATTTAAGGTAATGTAGGAATTTTAAGGGTGGCACCGATTTTTTTTAAGCTTTCACGTTTGAAAAAAGAAAAAATCGGAGAAAAAAATTTTTCTTTTTTGCGAAACACCCTAATAGACACACACCCACACCCACCCACACCCTCACACATACATACATACGGACATGCATCCAGAAATTTGTTCCAAACATGATTTCAGAATGTTTCAAGCTATCTCGAACGTATCAACATCAACATCCCGATTAAAAAATCTCGAACCGTCCCACAGCTTCCTCCTCAGCAAAGCAAATTCCAAATAACGCGTATCCCCGTTCAGTCTTCGCAACTGTCAACCTACCCACGAAAATTCTCCAAACCCCCCCCCCCCCCCCCCCCACACAATCCCACCCCCGAGAAACGCATCGCGTATAAGCGCATACGTCACAGTGAAAACCGCTTGAATTTTTCCCATCTATTATGCCTCCCTATATCACGGCGTGTTCTTCTTCTTTTGCTTTATTATTACTTTTTCTTTTCGTTTTTATTTTATTTTTTTCGGTCTATCTTTTCTTTTCTTTCATGCATCTCGCGGAGGGTGGAAAGAGCGGGGCTCGGAACCGTTAGAATGGGAAGCAGAAACGAGGGAAACGGGAAGAGTGCAAAGGGGTGGCACATGGCTCTATTCTCCGTGCTCCCTTTTCTTACCACCCTGCTTCTGCTCCCGCTGTGATGAAAAAAAGAAAGAAAGAAAGGAAGACAGAAAGAAAGAAAGAAAGCGAAAAAAGAAGAAGAAAAAAAAAAAAAAGGAGTCCAACCACGTATAACAAACGCTCCGACCCTCCGGGGAGGATTAAGCGATTTATAGCCCGTGACTTTCAAGATATTCCAAGAGCTCGGTTCCGACCATTTTCCGGCAACCCCCGACCAATCCCCCCCGACCCCTCTTTTGAAACATCGAACACCGCGGCGAGCACATATCGCACACCTGGAGCTTTTTGGAACGTTCGCTCGATGTTGTAAAAGACGAATCGTTCGACGTTACCATCTTTATCGGCTACGATTAATTGACCCGCTCGCTCGAATCTCGTCTTTACTCACGTTTTGCTTTCGGTAAATTCGGTGAATTTGGCGGAATTCGTCGAGAAATTCCGGTTCGCACGGGAGGAAGAGGCTGTAGACGGGAATCCGTCATCCCACGACGATTCAGTCACCCGAAATTGAACGAACTTCGTTCCGGATCGGAGAGCTTCGTGGGATTTTGTTCGGGAGGTGATTTATGGCGCCAAAATGTATGTCACGTGATTTCTTGAGATTCGCGCGTTAGTGAGAGCAACCCTGGAACGCAAAGGGGAAAATGACACGGTTCGGAAGTAGAAAAAGAGAAAAAATACAGGACGAAAACGTGTTGGGGACGAAGAAGGGTGATTTTTCAATTTTTTATGAATAATTTTTGCTGCAATGTTTGTCATAATTTTAATTGGATGTACTAAGTAAAAGCTGCATTCTGGATTTTTTTCCGATTTTTTTAATTGCTCGTTTACAAATTAGCGGGGGGGGGGGGGGGGGGGGGAGATTTTGATGGCAACTTTGAGAGCGAAAATCTCACGACTGAAGGGTTGAGATGAAAAGGTTTCAGAATATTTTTAATTGCATTTAAGGAGACCTATTAAAAAACACCTCACTCGACGGGACAAGCAAAAAAAGTCGAGTTCCCTCTCTGATCTGTGCGATGAAGATCATTTTTTTAAATGTTATCACTTCTGTTTTTGAGTAATCGATCTACGTTCGTGTACCAAATTTCATCTCAATCTTAACATCAATAAGAGAATGGCAGCAGTGTTTCTATATTCCTACTCAACCCTTAAAAGATCGAATCGAATAAAATGTATCTTCATCCCTTCTCCATCTTTCACCCCCAAGACGACTGAAAAGTCCATTATCGAGCTTCGTATTTTCTCCGCTTTACCCTCCAGGTCCTTCATAATGCTTGAATAAAAATGCATTGATATTATTCTTAGATCGTCTAGACGTTGCCCGAGACTTCTTTTCATTTCCCAAGAAATTCACCGACCAATCCTCACCCCCCTGACCAATGACAACCTTCGTAAATCGAACGTTCCATTTATAGAAACAAGAACGATAAAACTTTCAAGCTTCGCTGCAGAATCAAAGAACAAACCCTCGTTCCCCAACCTGCAGCTATATTTCGCGAATTTCGTGTCACAATAAAATTACGATCAAACCCCGTTGCTTCTCCGCCCCGTGAATTTGATATCACAAAAAGAAAAAAGCGAAAAACTGCAAAGCCAGGAGCAAAAGCGATGTTTGTCGTGCTTCGGAATTGTTCCGCACGCGGTAAATACCAAAACGCGCGGATGAAACGTGTGCGAGTGAATGTTAAAACGAACGTCGGTATCGGAGTGAACTGATTTCGTCGCAAGAACTCACGGCCTCGGCGGCGGTGATTGCAGTAATAATGGCATAGCGCAGATCGGAGTACACGTCGGAAATACCGTTGAGCAGAACGCGCGGATATTCGGCTAATCTAGAACATCAATATTAGCGCTAAGCCTTAGACACCAAGAGCTTGATTGGTCGGGGTTGCAGCCCTCTTCAACTCCTATCCACACACACACATATATATAACTCCATCCATATATATATATGAGTATATATATACATATGTGTATGTACGTATGCATGTACATATCGTCTTCCCATATATATATTTACGTTACTAGCTCTCGGTCCTACTCGATCTCGCCTATTACTGTATATTCGGTGTACTGCAGAAGCTTCCGCTTCGAGCGTTATATGTTTATATATGTGCGGGGGTGTGCGTGTGTGTGTGTGTGTACTGCAGAATAACGTACTGCGCGCGGATGGGAAACGTCGAGCGCCATTGTTATTCTCGACGTCGCGTTCCATTTCCACTTTCAGCTACGATACAGCATCCACCTTTTCTCGCTCCATCCGTGTTCAGCGTCCTCTCGAACATATCTTTCTGCATTACACATTCAATGAAAACTTTCTTTATTCCGCGTAGAACGCGCTTTGTGACTCGACGGATGTATGGGGGAGGGACGTTTCGAAACACTTTTTTTTTCTTCATTGTTTTTTGATATTTTCAATTATTGGGGGGTTTTGGAAATTAGGTTTTGATTATTATTTTCCCATGCGAGGGAGTGAAAAATAATTGAAAAATCGATTTGGTATTTTTTTTGGGCAGAGGAAAATTATTATATATTGTATTTTTAGAAACATTCGAGTTTTTTCAAAATTGGAGAACAATTAATAATGTCTGTGTTAGGAACATCCTGCTTACTACAATTTTATGAAAAAAGGTTATCAATTTCGATAAAGTGCGTGAAAAGAAAAATGTCATCGAATTAAAAAACGGGGGAAATATCAGTTACCTCTTGATAACAAAAATAGGGTGGGCTAAGAGAAAGTAAGGGTCTAAGAAATCTTTTAAAAAAAAAGAGTTTTTACGTTCGAAAAGATACTAAAGAAAAATCATGGACCACATCGTAGAATACGAATCTTCCAAACCAGCGATTTTGGGTCGTCCCACCCCACGCACATATTTTCTCCCCCCGTCTCCCTCTTTGCAACACAATCACGAGATGCAGAAAAAACCGCAAGGGTTCGAAAAACCGCCCTTAAAAAAGAAAATTCCAATCTCAACATATTTTTCTTTCAATGCCACACAGGATTAGATTCCACTTTATCTCTTCTTTCAAACATTTTTTTTCTTCATAACGTTGATGAAACGCCGTTGAGAGATAAGTTATCAGAAGATTCCGTCGACTAATCGAGGGAGAGTTGTGCAAAGTAGGACGCAAATGAGGTAGCTGATGTATATAGAGCCTTAATGGCGGTGATGGTGGCTCGATATTTAATGCATTACCGCAGAGCCGTGCCGTTGCGGAATTTCCGTCGAGGCGGAATCCATGAACGCGGAAAGGGGTTGGGAAAGGGAGGGAGGAAGGGTGCAAGCCCATGACCAGAGGTTTGCGAGGAGTGGAAGGGGGGAAGGGGGGCGTTGTAACGGAGGTCGTGGAGTCCGGACGGGATCGAGGAGCGTTCGCGAGGTCCGGCTAGTCCTGGAGAATGGACCGTAATGCCCGATAAGGGGTGGACACCCACATAAAGTCCTCGTCCACCCCGGCTGTAGCAGCCCGGCCACCACGACGTACCACCGCTGGACAGAACGGTTTGCGGACGGGTGAAAGAGACCGGGAAAAAAGGAAAAAAACGAAGGAAAAAAAAAAACGGGTCAGCACATTTTCGAATCTGATCCAGACGACTTATAAACACGGACTCGCCGTTTCCCATTGATCATCTAGGAATGTGACCGAGGGAAAAAAGTTTAGGAGAAATTAAGGTCTTACCGGTTGGTTCGGCGGGGATGAAGTTAGGTCAAAACGGGTGAATCGTGGATTAACGAGTCTGGATCGTGTCGGACATGTTTAGTCCTACGAATAGATGTACCGATGATAAATTAACACAAGAACTTTGGCGATTTTTTAATGTCCATCCCGCAAGACCTTGAAAAAACCAAACACGAAACATCATATTGTTCCAAAACTGTATCCAACCGTCCCAATCTCCTGGTTGTTAAGTAATCCAGCTCAAACATCAATACATGATATTGATTTTGATCCAGCTCCAACAGTCAAAGATAACTCTCAAAATACAAGACTCCCACGTCGACTAATTCATTCCATCTCGCGAATATTCAAACAGACATTTATCCAAAAACTTGAAAAATCACCGTACATGCTCGAACGAACGCGTATGCGATGACGATGGGACGAAAGCTCTCGGAGCATGAAAATCTTGAAATTCTTGTGGTTTTGAGATTCCGAGACCGGCGTTCTCTCGTCGGGGCGAGACGTAGGATTGGCGAGGGGTAGAAGAGACGAGTAGACGAGCGTGGAAGAGACGAAAAGGGGTTGAAAAAGCCGTGGCGACAATCTCGTCGGACGGTCGCGGTACTAATTATACGTCTGTGCCACACACCGTTCCAAGGCAATCCTCCTCATAGTCGAGCAAAAACTTCCCTCGAATATGGACTCCTCCACCAACCCAACTCGCCTTTTCTCTCCCTTTATTTTTTTTTTTTTTTTTATTTTTTTTGGTTAATTTCTCCTTCTTTTTTCCCTACTCTCCAGTCGTCATCCAGAAAAATAATCCGAGGGGGCGTAGGTTTTTTTTTTCTTCTTCCTTTGGATTGTTTTTTTTTCTCTGCGTTTTTGCTATCATTCTAGGTTTTCTCCTTTGTCTCACGGGTCGTGTCTACGGATTTTTTTTCACGACGGAATCACAAAGGGTCCCGCAGGGCTGACTTTACCTCTGTCCTTTGCCTCCGCCTTGCGCTTTCTCGTGCTCCCGCGGAAGCTCCGGGCCCGGAAGTTCCTGCTATCGTCTGGTCCCTCGGGCGTGGCTCGACTATCGTTGATTACATAATTACGAAGATTAGATGGCAGCTCAGGGGGGGGGGGATAGAGGTGGAAAGCTCGGGGCTGAGAGTTCCGACGCTGTTGGAGGGTATCAAACCGACTTGCTCATCGAGCGATAAAGACGTCAAGCTTGAGTTCGGGGTAAACGGATATCCGATTGCATTTAATTTTTTTTTTTGTTTGATTGGCCATCGAGCGGTCTCGTTTTTCGTGAAATGTATGGATTTTGATTCGTCCTTTTAGTTAGCAAGCCATTATCATATTTTGAAATTCTGGAAAAACTCGAATTCTTTTAAAATAGATTTTTTTTTAATATTAGCAACATGACGCTCCAATTTTATAAAAAAAGTTCCTCAATTTCGATAAAGTATGTGAAAAAAATATTCCATCCAATCGCCAGTGGCGAAAATAGCAGTCGCCTCTTGATAAAAAGGTGGGGGGGGGTCCAAAAAATCGAATAGAAAAATTAATGAGGTCGTAAAATCCAAAACATACCAAAAAAAATCATCGACTATATCGGACAATAGAAGTGTTTCAATCCGGTAATTCAATACTCCCCTTCCTATACATATATATATGTATATTATACATATATATCTCGGTATCAGATATCGAGAGGTCGAGTCTGCGTCGAGTCGAACACGTGAATAGAGGTCCAATCGTCTCCGAGATGCTTGACCCCCGGTCAAGCATCGTCCCTCCGAATCTGCAAATTCCAAAGTACCCAATTACTCGCACTCGAGCCATCGACATCACAATGGATCGCCAGTTGACGTCGTACATTCACGAGAACATCAATCCAATATTCTGATAAAATCTACAAAAATACCCATCGAAATACAATCGATAAAAAAATTATTAAGCAAAATAACGGATTTAAATAATTTTAAAAAATCTCCACGAACGCAGCTACGTTTTCGTCGAATATTTTTATCGATAAATCTTCAACAATGCAAACCCATCTTTCGGGGTTAATCCAATATCGTTTGTTATACTCGCTACGAGGAACATAATTTGCTCGAAAAATCAACAGAATCGCGTGCGTTACGATAGTGAAGGAGTCCGTAGAACGTTCGGAGTAGCTCGAACGATTTCCACCTCAGTGAAAGAGTGATCGATTGGGGAAGGTCGCGTATTTCTCAGAGGCACCGAGAACGATAACGGGAAATAACGATTGCCATACCCGAGCGATGTTCGCTCGATGCGACGAGAAGAAACGAGAGAGAAAGAGAGAGAAGTAGAAAGAAGGAGAGAGACAGAGAGAGAGAGAGAAAGAAGGAGGTAGCCAAATGAACAACTGGGTTAATCCGAAATGTCAACCCGGACTTGAACCACGTCTGAGCGGGGATGTGGCGGCACCGTGAACGCGTCCTCTTCCCAACCACCGACGAGAACATTTTTCCCCCCAAAGCACAGAGCGTACTTTTCATCCGCGGACTCTCCACGTACCTCATATAAACGCAGTAAAGTTCAAACGCTGATTACAGTAATTCAGCATCCGCAACCTGCTTGACGACGTCGTTCTCTCCGTAAATAAATCGTGGGATAATCCGCAGGTTTGTTTTTTAAATTGCCGCGAGATAAACGCAGTACGAGGGGGTATTTACTGTGAAAAAATGCCGTGCGACGTTATTTATATATTTATATTTATATTTCCTCGACCCTTCAACACGTTCTGCATTTTTTTTTCCACCATAAGGCAAGCTGCCTCCATGAAGAAGCGAAAATGAAAGTACTTATCCGGGTATCGAAGCGTATGCGTCGCGGCGCGGCTCGCATCTGTATGAGATTGGAAGTTAAGGCGTGGGAGTGCGGAAGTAAACCTCGAGAGCGTGGAATATCGAAGCCGTAGCTCGAGGCGAGAATGTCATTACTGAAACACGCCCCGAACCGGCTTCGGAACAAGTTTCCGGAGTCGACAGGCGTGACGTGTTATTAACAAAAAACGAAGCGAATGAAGCCAACGCTGCCAAGCGGTTTTTTAACATTTTTTTTATTACAAAAATAGTTAAATCCACGTCCTTCAAAATTAGACAAGATGGCTCCGGCAATGATTGCGATAAAAGCTCGAGTCGTCGCATAAAAATTGTCGCTAAGTGAGAAGAATCGTCGTTTTTCCTTTATTTTTCATTTTATTTTTGTTCATTTATTTTTCACGACATGCAGATTTCTTTTCCGATTCACTTGTGCAGTCACTAGGACGGAAAGCCCTTGCTTTCGAACTTTTCACGATTTTATTTTTTTCCTCGAGCCTCGCCGTCTGGGCTTCTCGGCCGTGTCGGGTTCCAGAGCTTTTCCGGTTCCCGACTCTTTTTCTTACACTCTTCAGAATAATATGCTCTCTACCGGCTCGCCAAGCCCGTTCGAACGTAATTTAGAACGCTTTTAGATGCTCACCGAGCAAAAAGAGCGAGAGAGAGAGAGGGAAAGGGAGGAAAAGAGGGAGAAGGGAGGGAGAAGGAAGCGACCCTCACATCTCTGGGGGCATTTTCGCCGCAAGCTCGTCACACTCAACGGGAGAAGAGGGCAAGCGACCGAATGACGAGGCCACGTTGAGATGCCTCCACGACTGCTACTGCTTCTGCTGCTTCTGATGCTGCTGTTGCTGCTGCTGCTGCTGCTGCTGCTGCTACTCGCTGGCATATACTCGAACGAGCCCCGAGGGCTGAGCACGCATAGTTTTACAAATATTCCAAGCTCGCGCTGTCGCCGAGCCGTTAATAACCCGGGGTGCGTTCTCGCATTAAAACTACCCCCGGAGGTGGGACCTTGCGGCAGTTAACCGACCTTACCACCCTCAACTCCCAGCTGGCTGAGGTCTCGGGAACAGATTTTCCGGGAAAATACGCCGTTCAACATTTTTTTACACTGCATCTACGTTTTTTTAATATACTCGATTATTTTTCATTTATTTGTATTGAATTGGGTAATAATGGACTGCGTTTTTTATATTTTATTTTTTAAACGTAATTCTTTGAGATGTTGGGTCAAGATTTCTTGCATGAGATTACAAGTTCAGTTATTGCTATCTGCTTTATTTTTATGGATTGATTAATTTTAATCAATTTTGGGGATTTTTGAAATGGAAATTCCAGGATAAAAAATCATTTTTAACTTCCGGTTTGTTTCGCCTTTCGTCGGGGTCGGAAAGCTATGGAAGAAGCTTGTGATATTCGTAACGTATATAGAGAAGATAGAGAGAAATAACGTCAATCCCTCGGTTTACCATCCAAACCACAGATTTATCGGCAATACTTGACAGGATTTAACCTTCACGAACACTTAAAATGACATCCCGCGGGTTTTATATCGCCATCCACCGACGCCCTTAAGCCCTTATCGCTCCTTTTACAAAATAAACACAAAAATTGATTCACCGCTAACGAGAAACGATTACCGTCACTCAGAATCACCCGAATTTACAATATTTTAATCGACGCTTCACAATAAATTGCACACCGCCGCTTATTTTGTAGTTTTATTTCATCCCTCGATTTTTTTAACCCCTCATAATATCCGGATTTTCTCCTTTTCAAACGAATCTATTGTTCGAAATGTTTGTAATCCGATTTATATTTCGAACGCCTCGAACGTGGCTGATGAATAATAAACATGGTTTACCGATGGCGCTGCATCGCAACAACATCCTCGGGACTTCAACGGGGTTCGGAGAAGGAGGCGAAAATGTGCTTGTAAGCAAAAGCTCCGTTGTTCGCCCGTCAAAAGAGCTTTCCCGTAAAATATCGTCCCTCCACGTCGCTAAAGTCATCCACGAAAGACAAATTTTTCTTCATTCCTATCCATTAAAGCCACGCTTTCGGCTCAATTCACTTTTAACCGTACATCAATTTCACGCTATTTATTCACTCCGCAATATTTCGCGAAGCTCGTAAAAACCAAACAAAAAATTCGTCGGTCATAAAGTTAATATCCACAAACAACTTGATAAACGCTACGACATCACCGAACTTCGCGCAGTTTGGAAATAAAATCTCGTCCCACAGAAATTCGTCTGTTTAGAGCGGCTATTAAATTTTTTTTTATCGTCCTAAGCGTAACCGTGAAATCGCGAAGAAGCAAAAATACGTGTTTTTGTTGTTGGTTTTTTCTTCTTTTTTTTTTTCTTTTGCTTTCACGACAGTGATAGTTGCGAATGCAGTCGTGGAATATTCCGTCGAGTCAGAAACGAGATTTCAACGAGTACGGCCGTACGAAGAGTCGTGAGAAATCTTGTTTACGTCCTCCATAAAACCGTGCAAAGTGCGGCCGCGTAGAGGGTGGGAGAAAAAAAAGAAACGGGCGGACTAAACGTTGAGATTCCGATGACATATTTTTATTTACCGAGAAAATAAGCGAGAGACGAAAAGTCGCGATAAGGAATTTGAAGTTATTTATTTTTTTGGAAGCAACGGCGATGACGAGGAGTTAAGGAGAAGGTTAGGTTAAGTGGTGTCTTGCCCTGCGGTGACAGGTCGAGTGGTTCGTGCAAACAACATTCGTGACGTGTTACGAAGGCAATGTCTTGAAAAGCGTTGTGTTCGGTGGTTGCGGAGTTGATAACTGACTGGTGAGGACGAGTATTTTGTTCCTAAAATACACGGTTTCGAGCGTAAGGTTTGGGGAAGCGTCGGATGTGACTGAGGTCGACGTCTGTTGCTCGATTTTCTTTGGACGATAAAGTCGTTGAAGGAAATTCGTTATTGATTTATCGGGACGGACGGCGAGCCGTCAATGAGCTTTGAGGGATGTACCGGGGAGGATCGGAATTGATATTTATCCGCTGGATGATTCATCGAGAAGAAATCCGGGACGAGAGATTCGATCTCGGTTGCTTCGTGATGCTCGTCGCGAAATTTTTCAACTATTGATGAAGTTTCTCGTCGAATGTGGGGATTTTAGGTCGCGTAATTAATTGGCTTCGTTATTGTGTTTTATTATTCGGCGGCAATTTTGTGATTCGTTGGGTAAAATATATTTTCGAAGTATGATTTGTCTCCTGGAACTTCAATTTCGGAGGTCTGAATATTGATTAAAATCAATTAATATGAAAAATTGCTGCAGATAAATTTGTAGATCAAGAAAATTTATTGTTATATTTATTTTTTTATTTAATTTTATTTATTCATTTAACATTACTATATTTATTTTCGGATTTTTCTCTTTAATTCGACATACATAAACTATGTATAAACTATATATATGTCTAATTCCATATATAGTTAATATATAGACCATGCATAATTTTTTTCCTTGGAATCTATGTCACAACCTAATACAACCTCGTGACCATCCCCATTTCCAAGGGTCAAAAAACCATTGCGCCAAAAAAAACCATTAAAACTTTATTTCCAAACTAACGAGCAGAAAAATAAACATGATAACCTGAAAAACGTCACGGCCGCGGACGAATTATTCTCGTCGTCCGTGCGCGCGAACCGAATGATATAATTAAAAAGTTTTCTCCTGCCCCTCCCGCTCACCTCTGCTGGCTCCTTTCATGCAGCTCTCTCGAATCATCGTCTCGAAATCCATTCGCTAGCAGCGCGTTTCGAAGCCCCCCCCCCTCCCTCCACCCTCGAAGGGGTCCATAGTTGGCGCGCTGGCGAAGGACGAAGAGAGCGGAACGTTGGAGCTGAAAGCTGGATGCAGTCGAGCGCACGAAGAGCGAATAGAAGTGAGAAGCACGGCAAAGTGAGCTTCTAGGGAACGGGTTTACCCGACTTCGAGGGCGAATTAAGGGGTTACGCGGATACGCGTGTGTCTCGGACAAGTTTCGTTCGGGAATCGTAAGTAAATTATGTACGAACTGCGCGAAAGGAAGGGAGAGGGAGAAAGCGCGGGCTTGTATCGAACAAGCGAACGCGACGGGAGAGAAAGAGAGGGTGGAAGAGGGCGACTGGGGGAGCTGCAGCTGCAACTGCAATCGCGTAACCCTGCAACTGCCGGGTGGGCATTACTACTGCAACGGAATAACGCGGCGAGGGCGAACGGTTGCCCGCGCCGTAGCCCGGATATTTACGAGACCCCGGTCTGAAACACACCGAGCGTGCAATAACTCCGTTTCGTACGACGCCTGCTGCACCCACCGAGTTTACCTCGTTCTTACAACCATCCTCCGCCCTCCCCCCCCCCCCCCCCCCTCCATCCTCGGTTCCGCCGTTCCTCCGACAGCCCATTCGCTTTTCCGCGAAACGTTGCGCACCCTCGCAAAACGAAATTGGTAACTCCGCGAGGTTGTGTGCGAGCCCGAGACGCGTCTGGATAAATTCAACCCTCGAAGTACGGTCGCGCGGAGCGTTTCGTTACGTCGATGGCGCTGCGACGGGCCACCGACACCGGTTTCGACGGTTTCCGTGCGATAAAACCGGATGGAATACGCGCGGAACATCGGGCGCGAGTCGTTAACCCTGTAGATGTTGGCAATGGCGCGGTGTTGTTGAGCTGCAACGCGGCGCCGACGTTTGTTCGGGGGGTGCGTTCCGTGATTGGAATTTGTTTTTATGGGAATCTTGAAGAGAGTGAATGTTCGGTTAGTATAATGATTTTCGTAGAAATTTATTTCAAATATTTTTTTGAGTTGGAGAATATTATAATTGATCGTCAGAATGGCGACATTATTATTATTATAATTATTATTATTATAATTATTATTATTAGTATTATTGTTGTTGTTATTATTATTATTATTATTATTATTATTATTATTATTATTATTATTATTATTATTATTATTATTATTATTATTATTATTATTATTATTATTATTATTATTATTATTATTATTATTATTATTATTATTATTATTATTATTATTATTATTATTATTATTATTATTATTATTATTAAATATTATAGTTATAATGATTATAATTATTATTATTATTATTATTATTATTATTATTAAATATTATAGTTATAATGATTATAATTATTATAATAATAATTATTATTATTATATTATTATTATTACTATTATTGAGCGAAAGATCGTTTATTATAATGATTTTCGTAGAAATTTATTTCAAATATTTTTCGAGCTGTAGAATATCATAATTTATTGTAAGAATGGCGACGGCGTTGTGACATCCAAAAACGAAATACTTCCATATTTGCTACAAACCCCTAAAAACAATGTACGGCGATTCGATTCGTACGTTAGAACGAATCGAGAGTTTCACGTAAGATGATCCATATTGGCAATAAGCTACGAACTACTCGAAACGACTTTCGAGTTTGGCGGCTATTTGTTATCCCTATCCGTACCGCCGTTCCGATGGCCATAGGTATATACTATACAGTGATAAACCGCGGTGAGAAGAGTCGTTCGGTTCGAGTGATGGATCCCGGCTTCGAAGCGAGAACTTTCGACCGAGCTACTTCGAGACGAAGCTCTCGCGCCCTTGGATCCACAGTCGATCTTCGCCGTGTTCGACATTCGGAATGGAAAATCTCCCGAGGTCGGTTATTCCACTCAGGCTGGAAATCACCGACGTTAGTCTTGCTAACGATAATGGAGAATCCGTTTCGAGTGATATTCGTGCGAAAATATTGAATCGCGTGGAATACAAAATCGATTTTATTGATCGAGAGCTTATTCTGTGTTTTTAAATCAAATAATGTTTTTTTTTAATTGTCCTTGAACTCAAGAAAAATATTTATAATGCAATAAACTCATAATGAGATATCAGCCGTCGAATAATTAACATCTCTCCAAATTAAATTTTTTAATTAATCATCGACATCTCATGAACGAAAAATCATATCATATAGATTGTTATTCAAACTAGATACCGTATTCTAATAAAATCCCATAACCGTGCCTATAAAAACCATAAAAATCCCTCACTCTTTTCTCAAACAATCAAACAAAACCCATCAATGTAAGACGTTCGAAGATATTGAACAAGAAACCACAACAAAATTCACCACCCTTCGAAGCACCGATAAACCGCCCCGTCTCAAGACATCGATAAAATGATTACAGTGCGAAACGCGTCGTGTTCAAACGTCATAACGCGTGCGACGGTCGTCGCGTTCGTTCGTGAATGAACATTGGAAATTCCCGGAGGAGTCGCACGAGCAAGATGCAATTTACATGGGTAAACTATGATGTAGCGCGGTACAATGCAGTCGTACGGGCGTTCAGGGCGAACCGTGTGGCTCCGGACGCGGAGGAGCAGTTCAGGGATCTATGAACCATCGGTCGGGCAATCGATAGGTGTACCCGGGATTGATGGGGTCGCAACGGCAAAGCGACGAGAGGGTTATCCCCGGCCATGCGTCATCGCCACATGCACTTTAATGATCGAATTAATTCGAATTCCATGCGCTACCGAACTCTCGACGCGCCAGCTGGATCCAACCTCGTGTTTCGATCCATAACCTATTTATTCGAACGCTCTCGTGCAACCGGAAAACCATTTTTATTCTCGCGAAGTAGGATTTTTCGGAGAAACGTCGAATGTTATTGCAAATATATGAGGGGCAAAACGCGCCGAAAGATTTTTTTTTTAATGGCTTTTGGGTCGGACGACCTCGATGATTTTTTTAAAGATTTTTTCGTCCCCCTTTGACTACCCCTAAGCTATTTTTTTCGAGTGGTTCGCCTTTGTGCCAATTTTGGATTGAATGGATTTTTTTTCCTGGATACTTAAACGAAATTGTGGATTTTTTAATCTTCAATATAAAATGGCACTCGTCTTTCTTATATATTCTTTATTTTTTTTTAATTCTGAAAAATGTCGGGTTTTTTTTTTAAATCCAGTATACGATAATGGCTTTTTATCTTCAATAAAAAAAAATAATGAAATCCATGTTATAAAAAATTGACTATTCGATTATTTTCGATAGACAATCGATTTTGTAATTCTTTTTAATCGTCTAAACTACAGAAACCTCCTTGCCACAGATATATACATGTAGATATATATATGTAGATTAATTACAAACATGCATGAATGTGCGCTATGATAATTATTCAAACGTATTTCAATGCCCGTGGTCGGGCACGTGATGCTTTTAGTGCATCAAGAGCTTGCAATAAGAGCCCACGCTGTTGTTCCGTTGTCTGAAAATTAAACGAGAAATAAAAAAATAATACGAAATAAAAGTTTTACGCCCTCTTATCCACCTACGTATCCATGATAAACAGTTGTTTATTTTTGTTTTTTTTTTTCGAGTTTTACACGGATCGCATACGCAGACCGCGAAAGCTAATGAAAAAAACATGAATATGGATTTTCAGATGTACACTTGAACAGCCCGCGTGCCGTTTTTCAATGGGGTTTTTTAGCCTTGAAGCTGTATTAACGAGAATGTGCATTGGGTTGAAGGACTTTGAAAAGAAATAAATGAAAACAGAACAGAAAAGAATGGAAAATAAAATAGAATAAACGTTCTGGTATTATGCAACGAACAATTAACGTTGTGGATTTATTGCGGGGCTGAGTAAAATGCGCCGATTACGTTCGTGGTATTATTTATTGTTAACGTCCTCGACCGTCGATTGATTTTTCATCTCGCCGTGGTTTGGAGAGAAAACCGAATAAGACCAATTTTTAAAAAATCGATACTAAATCAGATTCTTATAGTTTCTCTTATACCATTAGTCCAATAATATTTTTTAAAAATTCCTATTTTTGCTTATAGTTGAGAAGTAAATGAAAAATTAACAGTTTAATTTTTTTTTTACATCCTGTCATTAAATTTCTCTATTTTTTTAATAATAATTTTTTCAATTTTGCTCGATTTTTAGCGCCCGCAGGGTTATCTCCCTCATGGGATATTACCCTCAACCGATCTGTCCTCTGCGATAGAGCGTTCGCGACGCAAAATCGTTGTTTCTCGAAATCTCTTATCACGCGCTCATTCGATTTGGCCTCCGAACCACAAATACATTTCACGTGGATTCGAACGCACCCTCAGGGCTCTCCGTTTCTCTCCCTGGAAATTTCGAGAACGCTTAATAGCTGAATAATTATGGTTAATAGCCCGGTACGCGACGGTTCCGCTCTAAGCATTGTTCAGTCGTCACTTCGGTTAAACCACGTCGCGCAATCTCATAACCGAGAAGCTTCGGATCAGATATCAGTCATTCTCCCGGGCTTCCGTCGAGCCAGACTGCTCGTCACCCTCGCCTAAACTTTCACTGACAGTCCAATAACTCGCGCATACGCGATTGTCCAATGCTTTTAGCGTTGTCCGCCCCATTCGTTCTTATTTCGTCGCTCTTTCTAAGTGCTATCCGCGTAAATGTTGCATCTAGGGACGAATGCAACGCACGTACGAAATATTGGGGCAAAATGGTACAACTGAGAGGCAGAGAAATTTTAGAAATCGCAAGTTATTATTATTATTATTATTATTATATATTATTAATTATTTATTCTTATTATTATTATTATTGGTATAATACAATAATAATAATCATTATTATTATTATCATTATTATTTCTGTAACGTATAAGTTTTGCTAGTTTTCTACCGAACCCTAAAAAAAAAGCTTCTACCGCTTCCTCGAATTTTTTCACGACCGGACAGTTTTGACAAATAATTCCGTATATCGTATTATGCACAAAAAATAAATGGATTGTCGTGAAACGGATCAAAGACAAAAATTACACAAGCATGAACCGCCGTAGCCGCTGCGTCTTTTGACCACACTCGAAACGGCCACGGACGAGTTGTATAAATTACATAAGCGAGCCGTTTCGTAGGATCAACGAGTGAAGCTTCGCGACGACAAAACGTACTGAGCTTTTTCACGAACACCGACCGACAAAGCTCGACCCCGGAATGTCAACTCGGCATACCAACGAGGCCACTCTCGTGCGATTTCATTAAAATGAAAAATGCTCTTCCGGATGCACTGTTTTGTCTTCCGATTCGCGAGTACAAAGTCGGCGACGAGCTTTCAGAGTGACTTTTTCTCGTTCAGTTTGTTCGCAAAAAATACAAGCATATCCGACCGGGAATATTAAAGAAAATAAATTATAGCGCGGCGAGAGAGAAAAAAAGAGGACGAGAAAGAGAGAGAGAGAGGAGAGGGAAAGAGAAAGGGAGAGAGATTGATTGATCGTTTGATTATGCCATAAAACGACTTTGGGCTTAGCGATTTAATAACGAAAATAATAATCGTAAACGAGTAGCTATGCTACTAACCAAAGCATAACGTATGAAATGAAATACAATAAAACAGGGATGATGATAAAATTGAAAAATAAAATGAGAATAAAATCAAAATAAGAAAAATTATGATAAAAATTGAACCCATAACAATAACTCAAAATAATATGATGCAATATAATTGAAAATAAGTAGAATAGCAGGAAGATAGAGAAAGCGAGAGAGAGAGAAAGAGAGAGAGAGAGAGAGAGGGAAAAAAGGACGAGGAAAAACAAGTCGATCAAGCGGGGGCGTTTTATCCTCGTCCTCGATTCTCGGGAGGCCGCGATGTTACGTGCCACAGCAACCAAAATCTTACGTACAAATGGACGACCATAAACCACCCAGTGGTAAATCACCGAGCTCACTTTTTCCGAGCTCCGAGATCCTTGCCAAGGTGTACTCCGGCACATCCTCTCTTTCAACCTTCACGAGAGGAACCAATTCCACTCGCGAAAATGTCTTTTCCGAGAGTAGGCGGAGACGAGTGTTTCTAATTTTTTTTTCGTCATCCACCGCCGCCACCCCCTTCGTCCTCTCCAAGGACGCTCACTCCTTTTCCGTACATCCTGAACTCGTTCTTCTCGGTGTCAGTCCTAATCTCTCCGCCGCTTTATTTTGAGCAGCCAATCTGCCAGGGAAACACTATTTTTCTTCAACGTCACAATGTGGCCATTACTCTCTCGCGATCGTTCGAAAATACACGTGTGCTGTTGTAAGAATTGTTCAGCGAGGACATTGCAATATTATAATAATATAATAATTATAATATTATTATTATTATACTATATTATGTGGATAATATAATAAAAAAATTTTGAAATCTAATAATAATAATAATAATCATAATCACGAAGATCTGGCAAAAAATTGATTCTCGATTCTCGCGGTCGTTATAATAACTTCCCTATCAAATCAGGAAATTAAAAAACGAAGAAAAAAAAACAAAAATACAGAGAAACAACCACATGCGTTGTAATAAATGCACGAAACGAGTCACCGTACTTTATCAACGTTTCTGCAGCGCCGTAAAGCTTTTTCGAGGTAAGCTAAATTATCGGGTGGCGGCGGGGGGAGGGAGGGGGGGGGGGGAGGGGGATGGTATCATGCGCGACGCGCTAAAGCCTCGACTTTCCCAACCCATCCATACCCCGTTCTCCGTAGTATCACACGAAAAAAAAAAAACGCGAGAGGCCAAACCTTCGGGGATTCCCACCCCCGTTACCGTTGCGTCGCATGATCCCCAAACGCCTCCCCCCCCCTCTGCCCCGCAACCCCTTGCAAACCCGCCGCTATACTCTCGGGCCAACTGCAACTGCCGACAGCTACGTTATTCCGCACTCCGCTAATTAGCGCCATTTATTAATCAGCGCGCAATACAACCGCGACGTAGAAACGTCCGATGGTGGTACTTCGCTCCCTTCTCGCCCTCCGCCCACCGGTTATACATCCGGCCTGGCCGTGGCTCCGGGGTTGCATCGTCGCGCGGCACAGCACTCGTTCACTTGTTCTCTCCACTCGTTAGATCTCTCGCAACGCCCGGTTGAATATTTCACGGTGTCTCGGGGCGCAACAAAGTTGACACTGAACAGCCGGGGAAGGAGCTCACGGCTCGCAACCCCGCGTCACGCTCGGGGAGAGAACGAGCGGAACGGAAAAAAAAAAAAGATACGAAAGAGAGAAAAGAATGGGGAAAAGAAAAAACGAGATCGAGACAAAAGTAGTTAACGCCGCCGGCGATGTGCGCTAGTCGGAATCTTTGTCTACTTTTTTCAGCTTTTTTTCTTTTTTGGGTTCTGGGTTACGACGTGACCGAGTTATAATCGGAGCCGCTAATTAATGGGCGATGCGCGTGAAATGTGCACCCATTTGGTGTTGTTGGTGTTGGGGATTTT
Source organism: Sussaba pulchella (assembly GCA_963971145.1). Taxonomy (NCBI): domain Eukaryota; kingdom Metazoa; phylum Arthropoda; class Insecta; order Hymenoptera; family Ichneumonidae; genus Sussaba; species Sussaba pulchella. The sequence continues at coordinate 23,483 of CAXAQZ010001322.1, forward strand.
TTTTTTTGGGGGGCGTTGCTTCGAGCGGGTGCGCATTGGAGATTCCGAAAATGATCGAATGAGGACCGAAACGGTTTTTTTTGGTTGGCATTCTCGTCGTCCTGATAGTTTTTGAGTGCATATATTTATGGGGAAAGACTTTTCATCCCACGATGTGGTCGATGATTTTTCCGTAATATGTTTTGGATCATACGATCTTATTGATTATTCATCATTATTTTCGATGATGAGAAATAATCAAAAATAGATTTTCTATCAAAACTAACTATAGATTTTTTGCAAGATAAATTTCATTTTTTTTTTAGATACGAAACCATTATTTTGGCCCCCATGCCACAGTCACATAGTCGATATCTTCCGCAAAGTTCTAATCGTTAGACAAAAAATTTCCTCAATTAAAAAAATAATTAATCAACCTGACCGCGATTCTTCTTTCTTCCGCGTCAATGTTGTGGCTATGTTTTTTTTTTCTTACTCTCGAACGTGGGATGCTCGTGGTAGCCCAGTTCCGCGGTTTCATTCCTCGGACCTTCGTCACCGTTGGAACCCTTCAGAAGAAGCGAATCCGCACCCTCGTTAGCTTCCTCAACCCCCGACGACCCCTCGTTGACTCTCCGGCAATATCTTTTACCGATGCGAAGGTAAAACGCGGGTCACAGTCGACGTTTCATCCTCGCGACGGTCCACACAGCGTCGCTCGCTTTGCCTTAATTCCCTCCCAACCCTCCCACCCTCTCGACCCTCCCGCCGCCCTCTTCACGTTCTTCAGCACGATTCTATCTTTCAGGGTGTATCTCGCGTGAGGCGGAGGGTGGGAGAGGACACGGCGGCGCGAACGACCGACCACCAAAGCGTAATCCACTTCGTCCGAGCTTAAGCCACGCCCAACGTTTCCCACGAGAAACCCGGAAGAGCGATGATACTTCCAAGACGAGAACTTGCGAAGGACGACGACGTCGCGAAGGGCGAAGGGAAAGCTTTTTGGATTGGCCTTTACGCTACCCTGCTTCGCACCGCTCGATTTTTATCTTGTTAAACTTTCCAACGAACTTGCGCTCTGAGTAGTCACCTGTCAAACCCCCGGCGAAGTATATCACCTTCGGATTCTCGAGTTTTCATTTATTTATTTTGTTTTTTTTTTTTTTTTTTTTTTTGCCGGGTTGAAGCTTGAGTTTGACATTTTTTCCGCCTTGGAGGAGAAGGAGTATCTCAAAGGCCTCGCGTGAGCCGAATTACGAGGGGAATAACGTTGGAATGAGGATGATGAAAAATGGTTTTTTGCGAAAGCTTCGCTGAGTATCCCTGTAAGGGCGGTATCTAATTTTTTTGCGAGAAGGGTAATTCATTTTCATGGGTTTTTATAGCCATGGTAACATGATTAGCGAAATTTTGATTTAGAGAAGAATTTTTGGGTCAGAAACCACGGAAAATTTTTTGAGGTCTCGAAAATCGAGATTTTCGTCAAAATAACGATGATGAAAAATGGTTCATTGCGAAAGCTTCGCTGAGTATCCATCCAAGGGCGGTATCTTGTTCTTTTGCGAGAAGGGTAGTTCATGTTCATGACTTTTTACAGCCATGTTAACGAAATTAGCAAAATTTTGACGGTTAAAATAATCTGTGGGTCAAAAACCTAACTTTCAAGCCCCAAAAATCGGGCTTTTCGAAAAGATCGACATTATTTTCTCTGTATACCCCAAAATAAACCCCACAGGCGAGTCCACAAACCATTGCGATCAACTCAGATATCAAAATATTGTCTAATTTTCAATGTAAATATTTGTTGTTCGAACATTCGAATGTTTGTTCGCGTGGGAATAAGTAGGATGAACTAATTAAACGATTATACGACCAGAAACAGGTCTCCGGGGGATCGTTAAACGATCTTTCTCGGTCGATGCTGGGAATAGTAAGGCGAGCCCCGCCCGTCTGAAACTATGCATAAAAGCAGAGAGAGACCGAAAGAGGGAGAGAGAGAGAGAGAAAAGAGCCAGAGCTCGTCGTAGTACGCCATTAACGCTACGCGGAGCCAACTGAATTCAACGACAGAGACGACGACGACGACGACGACGACGATGACGACGACGACGACGACGACGACGACGACGACGACGACGACGACGACGACGCCCCGGATCCCGGCGGGGCAAAGTTCCGAAGACTTGCGCGCACAACTCAACCGACTGCGATGAGCTTCTGAAATTTCGTACGAAACCTTCGGCCTTAAAGTTCTGCTTTATACCACTCAGACCCACTATCCAACCTTCGTTCTCGCGTCCTTATCGCTCTTCCACCCCGGAATAACCCAGAAACGTAGCTTCGTAATCGCTCGTCGCACGAACGATCGACGACCTTCGGTACCCGCCATGGATATCCGCCAGTAGTCAAATACGGTTTTGATCAGACATCTGCATATTGCCAGCAAACGACCGAAAACGTTCTTCGTGTTCCACTTGCCCTTCCGCGGCTACGACGGTTCTCGCAAACCGAGGTTGCGCCCTTTCACAACTTTGCGAGTCTCGAAAATCGAAAATTCGAATTGAAAAGGGAAGAACGAAAAACAATGTTTTTTTTCCAAAAGAGAAATGAAAAAATAAGAAAGAAAACCGTATGTGTACTATTTTACTTGAAATATGCCTTACTCTTTACATTCACTCGGTACTTCGTAGCTTGACGGAGTTGCTCTGGAAAACCAAATTGAGGCAAAAAAAAAAAGCATTCTTTTGGAAAAGAAAAATGGAAGAGGATTGTTTTTGCAAAATGAAAAAATTCTTTTCCAAATAGAACAAACAAAAAAATAAATAGAAACTTCTGTACATCATTTTCTCTCAATAATTGTGATTCATCATTAAGATAGTTGGGTCCTGAAAACGAGATCGGCAACAAGAGAATGAATTAATCTTTTTCCAAAAACGAACAACAAACGACGGACAGAAAATGTCTGTGTGTCAAATAGCCTACAGAATAAATGAATATGCAGTATATATAGTATAATAAGTATAATAATACTATATTAAAAAATAATATAGTATTAATAAATTGGAATATAGAATATAATTCAAATAATTAATAATAATATATATATACAAATATTATATTATAATCATTTATTATTATAATACTATATTTTTTTATTCATTAGTTATATCATATTATTATCATATTATTCATAAGAATCATATAGTATATAAGAATATTCTACTTCTTCCACTTCAAAAAGCAACAAACATAAAAAAAAGAAAAAAAAACCTCCAGTCCACCATCAAACCCCGAAATAACGGTATTTTATCGTACGACAAGGTTGTTTCGAGGTTTAGGAGAAACGCAAAGCCCCGGACGATAGTGCACAGTTGTAATCGGTGTTTCAACGTAACGTGTGTCGCAACGAGCGCGCACACGTAACTCCGCACACACGTACCCCCCGCGTATAAACGCGGACGCTCGGGAAAACACCGGGTAGAATGGGCCAAAGAGAAAATGGAGCGGCATCGAACGCTTCGCTTGGCTCTTGAGTGGAACGTCAACGCCTCTCGTTGCCCGAGAGGGGGTCAACTGGACCGTTTAAACCATCACCTCCGCCGTGCATCTCCATTGCGGATCGCAGGTGCATCCAACACGGGAACGTTGCACACGCGGCGGACGTGCTCGAAGCGCGGTCAGCCGAGAATTATCGTTCGGAATACACACGGGTGATCCGCGAAACCCAGCCTCCGACGATGTATTCGAGTTGGTCGGCATTTTTTTTTTTTAAATTTATTTTTTTTTACCAACCCTCGAACGGCCGACACCTAACGACGCAACGGACTTTGTTGACTTTTCCGTCGCCCTTCGGCCCTCCCGCGACCATCCCCGGTGGCGTTGGCGTCCATTTTTCACGTCGTCGATGCATATCGGGCAAGAAATATCGTTGGCCAACGTCCAGCGATCGGACGAACCCTCGAACGAGTTGACCGAACGGTCGCAAGCTCCGGGTGCAAAGTCCGCTAGGCGAAGTTTTTACGATGCGACGGGGATGACGGAAGACCTAACGGAGACGCGTTGGAGATCATTTTATCATCGAAGAATACGCGCGGAAACTCCTAACGATTTTTTTCCGGCATGTTCGTGGTTTTATTTTATTATAGATTATTTTATTTGTTATTTTTTTTTTTAATTATTTTACGACGATGAAATTTTAGGTGCATGAGCGAGTGGCTGCGGTGTAATCGTAGATTGTGCAACGTACGTTTGGGATAAAATAAATGCATCTGCCAATTCGAAACCAAAAAAGCACCGGACTGACATTTAATTCGCGATGTGGAATGACTTTGGATTAAATTACGTTTGTCTGCGGACGAACGTGTGCACGAGTCGTATCTTCGTATCTACAGCTTGTTTCGGATTTGCAAACGTTCGGGAAAACGAATATAGACATCGTACTTTTTTACATGTATATGGTAGTCACGGATAATGCCGTGTATCGTTGGGAAAAAAGTTTGACAGATATTTTTCAATACCGAGGAAAATGCAGCACAAAGAATATTCATTTTTTGTTTAGTTTTTTCGACGAGAATGCAGACGAGCTGGTGAAGCTCAAAAACTTTTCCGATCGTTTGGTATACGTAGATACACAAAGTCCATATATATACATATATATGTGTATTAAGGTGGCTGTTGAAAAAAAAAAAAAATTCCCCTCTGAGTCGAAAAATCTGTAGTTGATTTTTTTTTAATTGAAAAAAAAATTAATTAATCAATCAAATATTATCAAAAATGCAATAGGCACGCTTTGGTATAAATATGGAGAGCTGAAATGTGGCGAATTGACTTATCTTAAGATCAATTTCATATTTTTCTGCATGGACCGAACATTTTTTTTTAACAGCCACCCTGTATACATTTACGAATGCGTGATTTCAGCGACTGAGTTAGAAAAAAGAGTGGCATACGTCTCCGAGTACTTTCAATGGTAGATTGACTTCCGCACCGCCGTCGTCTTATTTTGTTCATTTTTCCTCCTTCGTCTCAATTCGTCTTTTATTTTTATTTTATCTTTCTCGTTCTTCGCTTCGTTGTCGTTGATCTCATTCGCTTTTATTTTTTTCTACTCAAACGCGTTGCAGCAACACCAGCTGGCTGCCCGCGGAGTACCCTAATTGCGATGATATTATTTAACGACGCTCCGCGGTTGCCTGGCTGCCCGGCAAGCTGTGCCACACCCCTGTGTGTGCACGGGGGTGCGCTTTTTTTCCTTCGTATTCCTCATTTCGGTGTTCTCTCGCATCTCTCGGCTGTGCATGGATTCGCGAAAGCGGAATAAACGAGTAAATTGCATTCTCCGGGCACCGAACTTTTTTTCGATATTACTCGGGCAGCTACGGACCGGTGATTTTAATTTTAAAAATACCCCAAACTTCGTTTCTTATTATTTAGGTTTTGATGGTAATAATTGAGGTGTATTAATATTGATTTAAGATTGTCCGGAGACCAGAAGTATTGAGATATCGATCGGGCTGTCGCAGATTGGTGATTTTCCGTTTGAGGTCTTACTCGATGAGTGCTAAAAAATCTCCGAAATAACGTTTTTCCATGTCAATTTATTATTAGTTTAGCTATTTGTGAGGTTAAACATGTATGACGTGATCTAGACTTGTAAATTCACGATTCATGCATTTTTTACTAACTGTTTGTCCAACTTTTTGTCCAGTAAGCCCTTGAAATACCCCGAAAATTATTTCTAGATAGCAGCATCCCGCGCCATACGGGTCCCAAAGTGATTAAAGATTATTAATATCATCAATGCTGATTGAGGATTGGAAATATTCATTTGGGGAGGGTCGGGGGCCGGAACTCTTTTCGATATGACTCGTGCAGCTGCGGACGAGTGATTCATTGCAACTTTGAAACACCCCGAAAAAAATTATTTCCAGATACCAGCGAACCATACGGGTTCGATAGTGTATAAAAATTATTAATAATTATACGCCAATAACCGAAGCCCATTGAAAATTCCGAATTCTCAAAATCACGTTTCGACTGGATTGGTTTGCCGTAAATAGTCCAAAACAAAATAAGAATCGCTCAAAAACCTTCTATTCCGTCACGGAGACATGTAATCTTTGAAAAATTGTATATAATAATAGACAATTTTAATAATTATAACAACATTAATATTAATATTAATTTAATAATATTATATTAATTAATATTAATTAATATAAATATTAATATTAATATTAATTTAATAATATTATATTAATTAATATTAATATTAATTAATATAATATTATCGAATTAATATTAATATTAATATAATATATAATTATATCAATATATAATATATATAATATTAATATTAATATTTACAATAATATACAATATTATATATTCTACATAATTCTACAAACCGTCCCGAATTACACACAATCCTTTCCTTTCGCTTGTACTCAATCAAAAACCTCAACTAATCCTCAAAAAATGTAATCTCGCGTAATCTCAAGGTCAATCTAATCAGCCCACAATTTTTCTCCATCGAATCCAGCCCTCGGAAAATTAATATCACCTCGTAAAATTTCAATAACGAGTTTCCCCGGACCTTCGCCCAATTATTCCGGGAACCTCGCGAAAGCTCCACGACCAAGACAATTATAACTCGTTGATGAAGGCGCCCACCACTCGCGATGACGAACCCACCTCGCCGGGAAGAGAACGCTGTGTCCACTTCGACACGATTTTCTCACCGCTAAACGGTCACGAAGTTCGTCGGTAACGAACTCACGGTTGCAGCGCCGCTGCGCGGCGGTCGAGGCGTTGGTCACGTCTTGGGGGAAAAGGACGAAAAGCGAGGAAGGAGGCAGTGCTTCGACACGCCGGAAGTATCGCTCTTCGCGGTTCGGGTCAGGCAAACCCTCGCCGGAAGTGTTAAGTGCCTCGTGGAAACGTTTCGCGGCCGGGGGATGATGAGAAACGGGGGTTGAAGTTGACCTCGACGATGACGTTTGCAACAAGCTTTCTCGGCTGTTACCACTGGACACGTGTGTGCCGGAGCCACTTTTACACTCGTCGGACAAACGTACGTGCGGACTATACACCAACAAATTACGTAACTGACGACTCGTTACGGGAAAATTCTCGTGCAACCTTGAGCCCGCTAAACTACGTCGCTGTATACAGGGTGGTCATAAATCACCGTCGCGAATGACGTCCATGGGAATTCTGAGGTCGTTTTGAGGTCGGAAGAATGTGAATAAAAAGATGTTGGCATTTTTTTTAATTAAAAAAATGATTGGACACTCTTGTTTCGATAAAAAAAATTGATAAGAATCGTTCGCAGTTTTGCAAAGATCGAGTCAATTAAAGAAAACGACAGCCAAAATTATAAAAAGCCTTAGAACTCTTGAACAAAGCAAAAACCTAAAAATCATCCCCTAATTTTTTCGATTTGAAATTATCTGAGGTTTTCAAGGTTTTCGTTCGTGGCGGTGATTTTGGGACACCCTGTATACGACCGAATGCAACTGCAGTCGTATCTCGCTTCGCGAACAGTGCATCAGAGCCACGAAAGCGTGAACTTTCACGGTTTGTCAGATTCCTCTCGTTAAATATCGCGGCCGTTATAATTGGCGGAGCGCGTCGGTCGGCGCATCCATGGAAAATCGTTACTCACTGTTGAATCGGTGTAAATACTCCATTTCTATCAATTCTCGATGCTGTAACACAATTGCTTTTACCGGACGTTTGATAAGCGAGAGACGTTATTCGCTCATACGGCAACGAAGGTTTTTTCGTTCTCCTCGAATAAATACCGGCTTCATTCGACGGCCGGTCGTTGCACAGGCGATTTAAGGCCTTGTATAAGCGAAAAATTTGTCAATGTTTCATTTTTTATTTATTTTTGATTCCATTAGCCTGAACGGTTAGGAATGTTTTAAGCTGTACAGAATTTTTTTTAAACCGCGTCTTCGAAAATCGGCGAAATCGCGTATGTAAGGCCTTAAGTGGTCGCCTTAACGAGCCCGCGTAGCCCTCGTGGCACGCTTCGATAATCATCGAAATAAACATGTGTACAAATATGTTTTCTTCATCAAAATTTAGCTTATTCCTCTGAATTGAGAGAAAAATTCAAATCAATCATCCGTGACCCAATTTTGCCCCTCACGACCATTTAAAGCGCAATTAAAGCCACAATCTGCGTTCACGCGGAAGAGAAATATACAAAATTTCGTTTGAGAATTTTATTTCGATTTTTATAACCGTCGTTGCAGCGAACAAACCCTCGTAGTATCGTCACGGAAAAATGGTGGTGCAACGCGAGAGAGAACTGGGGTGGCAAAGAGTATCGGAGGGGTCGGTGAGACCCACCCTAATTTAAGGGAACACGAATTCCGACCTGCTTCAACTGCCTGCGATCAATACGTCCTCGGGAGCGTTAGGAAAATCCAATTTTCCCCTCGACGCCCTGACGTTATTTTTCTCGACAGACGATTCGTAAGATTTCACGGGAAAATTCTATTTTCAATGTTTTCGGAAAATTCGGCCGTTGTTCGTGATATAAAATGTCGAAAAACCCGTCCCAAACGAGATTGCCTCATGCGCTAAGTAGATGTCGCTCTCTTGCGATATTTTTTTTTTCTTTTTATTTCCAAACCCAACGGAGAATAAGAAATGAAGGGAAAATAAAATGTCACTGACGATTTTTCGGTAGAAATATAACGCGAAAAATGAACAATGTTCATTGAATGGTAATGCAACAATAAATAAATTTAATTTCCATCACGCTTGAAATAATGAAATTCGATAACTCCGATGAACAATAAACACGAATATCGAACGAGAATATTTTTCATTCGATTAACAAAAACGATTCCGACCTTTATCGACGCATTCGAGTGGACGAAATATATATATTATATTCCTAACGCAATATGTAACCGCGTAAAAATAAATATGTTTGCGAAAATACAGTCGATTCAGGGAAATTATTGGGGGTTAAATTGACGAACATGTACAAAAGAGTTTAGTGATAGACGAATAAGAAACACTTCTTTTCGAAAAACAAAAACGACTACGACCTTTATCGACGCGTTCGAGTGAACGAAATAATATATATTTCACTCCCGACGCAATAAATAACAGCGAATAAATGAATATATTTGTACAAATACATTCGATTAATCGAATTTTCTTCGTTGTTAAATAAACGAAACACAAACAAAAGAATTTTGCGATAGACGAACGAGAAACAATTTTATTCGACAACCAAAAAAGACAACGAACTCCTCCAACTCGTTTAAGTGAACAAAATAATACTTATTTCACTCCCACCGCAATAAATAACATCGAATAAATAAATATATTCGTACAAATACGTTCAATTAATGGAAATTTCTTCGCTGTTGAATCAAACAAAACACATACAAAATAATTTCGCTCTAGACGAACGAGAAACAATTTTATTTAACAACCGAAAACGACACCAAACTCCTCCAACTCATTTAAGTGAACAAAATAATACTTATTTCACTCCCACCGCAATAAATAACATCGAACAAATAAATACATTCGCACAAATACATTCGCTTCAACAAAATTCTTTCTCTCCCGAATTAACGAAATACATCCGAAAGAATTCGGCGATATTTATCGCACGACATTACTACACCTTCGAACAAACGAGGTAAGAGTATTTCTCGTTCTCAACGGTTATTTCCTTCTCCCACAGGGGAGCGGCGACGGACGTGCATCGTTTCGCTTAGCAACGAGAAAAGATTCCATTCTCTTTCTCCTTTTCCATCCATTCTTCGTCCTTTTTCCTCGTTGCCGAGTTACCGGATGGTTGAAATGGAACGTGCGCCATTGGACCGGGAACGGAGGAAGGTGGAGAAGAAATGGGGGGGGGGGGGGGGGGGCTGCAACACTGGATGCCGGTATCGCGAATCCGGAGAAGGATCGCTTCGGCACATCGCATAGACCGTTATAAAAGAGAAGAAGTAGAATAGAACGGAATTTCTCGTGTTCTCTCGTTTATTTTTTACTTTAATTTCGCGAGCTTGCACGAACGATCTTCGCGCGATCCTCCGCACCGCGTATTCGTGCAACACCGAGAGCCCGACAGAAACCCGGAATTTTCGTACAAGCACGAAATCTCGATGTGTGCGAAAGTCGCACCGATACGAAACAACCACCCTCCGATTGGAAGCCGCCGCATCGTTCGAAGCCAAAACCTCGAACGCGCGTGGCGTTCAAATCGTTTCTCGGTGAAATGAAAAATAATCCAAAGAGAAGAACCAAAGAAAAACAAGCAACAACGGAGAAAAGAGAGGGTAGAGGGGATGAAGAAAAAAAAACCGAGCGTACGAGGGTGAAGCTAGTCGTTCGATGTGGTTCCCATTTTCGCAGCAGTGTCTTGCGTCCTCGCTCTCTCGTTCTCATTCGACAGTGATAATGGAAAAAAAAATAAAGGAGAAGGAAAGAGAGAGAGAGAGAGAGAGACGGCGAATGACCGAAGAAGGGAGGGGTAGTAAACGCGACGGGGTGCTGCTGCGGCTGCTTGCTCCGTTCGTCCACGATAGAAGCTCCGAGCACCCTCGGTTTTCGTAAGTAGAAAGTCGCTCGCGTAGAACGGCTTTCATGTTTGTCGGGGTGGCGGGCGTAAACGGAACGTATTTCTCCACCCTCCTCGCGCCAACCCCCCCTCGAGTCGTTCGCTAACGCGCGGCAAGCGAAACGCGACTCGGCTCGAGCATGTGGCAACGGTGGCTGTGCGCTCCTCGATTCGACCGACTTTCCGCCACATTCGCTCGTCGTTCGTGTACATAGACGAGGGATGTGTGTACACACGCGTACGATACCAACCCCCGATGCTGGTGCGTCGTCGGGGCTGCTGCGATGAGCGACCCAAGAACGCAACGACTATGCGTCTACGACGGGGATGTGTACTTTGGGTGTACACAATCGCCTCGAATGTAACACGATCTTATTTTCCTGATTCGATAGTGGTTGTATCAAAATTTCGTATCGAAATCCTCCCCCGGACACGCGTGGGGGTGTGTTCTGGAAATTGAAACCCGCGTTCGTGTGGGCCGAATGAAAGGGGGTGGAAAAAAGAAATGATAATCTCGATGAGTTACGGGAAGATTTGAAAATAAAGCAGGGTAAAAAAGAACTTACAGTGTTCTCCCCCTTAAGGAAGGTCAATCACCGGGGGATTGAGATTGCGAATACTCCAATCACGCATAGACTGGGAGAGCTGTGGAAGAAGGAAGGAAGAATCAAGGACCGAATGGGAAGTCACCCGGAAGAGCGACAACGGGAAGATGGATGGACCATCCGGACGACGACCCAGGCCGGGGGGGGGGGGGGGCGACGATGGTGAAGGGCGTAAGAAGAATTTGAATGACTCCGAGAAAACTCACGTTGCGTTGCCGGCGGGTGGGCACATTGCCCAGGGGCGTCGATGAGAGAGTAGAACGAAGGAGAACGAGCTACCGGACCCCGGGCGTCCCAAGGTACGAGCACGTTGCCGATGACGAGGACGACCTGGTGCCGGTCCTATTTTTGCACCAACGACGATTAATACCCGAACTCCACGGAGCTTCTGACAGTTTGTCGGAGGCCCGCTCGACACTGACGCGGAACAGTCTCTTTTGTTTGGGTTCTGACTCGAACCGCTGGTTTCCTCGCCTACCGGAGTTGTCGCGACCTCCCTCGAACATCGCCCACGTTTATTAACCGCTGCAGAGCTTCCCCGGCCTGCTTCCCCGACGCGGGGGAAGAGCCGTACAGACGCTGCTGCGTTATCACGGTTTCCGTTACCGATTCTTATCTCACCGCTGCAAATCGACGCCGCTGGGTCCGTTTATTTTTAATTTTTTTTTTTTTTTTTTACACACACACACAAACACACGTCTAAGTCACGAAACTTCGATCTTCCTTTCCCGCTACCACCTTGAGCACGAATTCGCGGAGACTCCGGATAATTTAGATCTTAACGATCCTCCTATGGACGATAAAAAACGCGGACTCTCGTGATTAACGTTCGAGGTTTTATCGAAGAACGTTGATTGAAATGTCGTCACGATGTTTGGCAACGTTGTCGCGCGTTTCGTTGCCCAACGATCTTCATTCACCGATTCGCGTTGCGTACATCCGATCGATTTCGCATCTTTCGTTCTTCTCGTTCTCTTTGTCAGCTGATACCACGAGTCGCGAATCTCCGGTCTCATCGTCGGCTTCGTCGCCACCTGATTACCATTTATTTCCACGATCAATCGTCGCACGTTCGCCCTCAAGTCGCTTTTGGGGGTCTTTCGATAATCCTGATGCAATTTCGTTGTTCTCGATTTTTTCTTCGTCTGTCGATGATTCGTTCTCGACTCGTCGTACGTTCCCGTCGCTTTTTCCAACGTCATCCCTTCACCCTTGGACGTACGATTACCGTCTCGCGGTTTCGCGTTCACGTTGTCCGGCGATCCGGCATGACGTCGCTACGATCGGTCGAGATTTTTTATCGGCACGACGGCCGGCATCGAGGGAAGGCACATGACAACGGTTAAGCTATTTTCGTGCCATTCGGGCGGAGAGATTTTTGTTTTCGTCGGGAAGGGGGCCATTTACTGGTTAACGGCGTGTGGATGACGATCCACGTCCGAGGTTGGGGGGTGGTTGCCGATTTGCCGGTAATTCGGCCACGAGCCGTGGAGACGTTTCTCGATTGATTGGTCCAGGATGTCGGACGAACGGCGACTTTAGCCCACTGACGGCCTCCGACGAGGCTCGTTGATCCCAATCGAGGCTGGATGTGATCCCGGGGTTTAGGTGTTTCACGAATCCATCCCCGAAAACACCCTTCGTCGCTGCTGCAAAGCACTCTCTTCTCTTCTAATCAACACCCTTGCTTCGCACCCCGAACGATACCCCGATGCTCTTTGGCAACACGTTTGTTCACCAACGATCGAGCACGATTCCAAAAACCCGAATTCAATCGTCAACGGCGACGCGTCGCAACGAATCGATCACACGACGACGATTGGGTTATCGATGATAATATTATTACGTAATATTCGAACAACGACGAGACGACCACCACCCCAGGTGGGGAGGACATTTGTTTGTTTCTTTTTTCTAATGGTCGTGTTGGACCCTGTCAGGCACGGAATGCAGTGTATGCTTGTGGTTTATTTATTTCTCCGGATTTACGCGGTTCGCCCGCTTTCGCGGGGTCTAATTGAAGGGGTTTGTCGGGGTTAGGTCAAACAAACGTGAGTTGCGCGGTTTAGTGACGCCGAATGACGAGGCGCGATGAAAATAACGAATAGGCGAGGGGGGAGTAAAGTGGAACGAGCGAGGAACGGCAGCCGTATCGACGGTAAAGACGGCGTCCCGGCGCCCCCCCGTTACCGTGTTTTTCCACGTACCGGCCTCGTTACACGGGGTTGTGTAGTGTTAACGCCCCACTCGGGTAGCAGCTCACCATAGTCTCAATGACCGAGCTTTGCCATCCGCGTACACGGATACTAGCATAACTCCGGGGGTATATGAGCGGATGCTCGCCGCTGAGGGGGTGCAGTGCATCCGCGCCCACCCCTACGCCCGCGGAACCTCGTTCAACCTCTCCACGTTCGCCGTCGAGCGGTGAGAGGCGATTTTCACGCACGCACACGGACGTTATTTTTATAATACTCGACCCGTCGGATCGCACGACCCTTTTTTTTCTTGTTTTTTCTTTGTAACGAGATGAAAGAAGTGAGGGTGGAGGAGTTTCATATGTTTGGCTCGGCAGAAAACTTCTACAGTCGATTATCGCAATTTGCTCATCAATTTATGTGGGTTTTCTTCGCTAAGGTCCGTCATGGTTTCCCGGTTTTACACTTTTGTTGCGATTTTCTTGCGCGTTACGAAATCCGTTGGCTCGACGATCATCGATGGGAGAACAACGAGGATAATCAGTTCAATCGCCAGAACCGTCAGCACGTTGCCGTCGTGTCGTTTCCGGATTCGGGTGATTCGATCGTTGCGACAGTACGTGGTTAGAAACCCGTTGGGTCTGCGATTTCCTGGGTTCTAGCTGGTCCTGCGTTGACCATCGGCGAAATTTGTGTATTCTCGGGACCTTCGCTACAGTTGAATTTCATCCATCGGCACGCACGATTGCGTTTCGTAACGATAAAATTTACAAACGATCGCGAGTGGTTTTTTTTTTTTATTGCAAACGAGGTGTCGATGAAAACGCGGGGTGGTTCGTTCGTTCAACGTAGTCGCGACAGTTGAGCCCGCACGCACTTAACCCGAGCCAAAACGGCACACGGGGTTGCAACAGCGAACGGGCACTCCCCGGACATAGCTCAAACCGGCCGCACCGAGAGTCCTACGTGCCGCCCTCCTTAGTACTGACGCTGCCCGTTTTGGGGCTGTTGTGCCGAGCCGTGTAGCCGTAAACGCCGCCGCCGCCTCCGCTACCACCACCACCGCTACCCCCTTGCCGCTCACGACGATGCTGGTGCTGCCTGCCGCCTCAACTACCCCCGACGCCAGCCCCGAAGTTCCGGTCGTCGTTTCAGCCGCCGCCACCGCCGCCGCCACCTCTGCTGCTGCCGCTGCTGCTGCTGCTGCTGCTGCTCGCAATGCCTGCGCTGCTGGGATTCACCCTCTTCGTCTCGTTCATCCCCGGCTCGCCCTCTCCGCATCTTCCATCCTCCCTCGCTCGAACCCCCGATCTTCGCCGTCACCCGCCGTAGCTCCCTCGCCACGTAAATGTACGCCGAGGCTATTTCCCCGCCGCACAACCACCCTGCGCACCCCGGGAGCCAATACCAACCCCCATGTGGATGGCCCGACGCGAGAGACGTCGGGCGACGAGTCGCGAACCCGTCCGAAGTCGACCGAACCGTCTGGACGCGCACAACTCTTCCGCGCCCTTCGTCCGACCCCGCTGCAATCCCCTTGGCGTCCCGACGAGGTTGCCCGATGCCGCCAACGCGGAATGCCGCACCGCGCACCCCCTTCCGACCGTCCGGATCCCTCGCGGCGACGCGCCGAGGCCACCTCACCCGTCGACGCCGCCGTTACGCCGTAGCTTGCGCCACGTGCAAGGCGGCAGCACCTACAAGACCGCGTCGACGAGCCCCCGAACGACCGGGGAGGATGGGGGTTGGGACGCGGGCGAAGCTCGTCGAGGGTTGCGGGGACGACGATCGTTCGAAACTGCGTTTTCCCCTTGAGCCTCTCACGATGCTGACAGAGATGAGAGGGATGAATTCGACTTTTCGCCCTAGTGCCGAACGATACGAAGGTTCACGCGCTTGGTTGGATCATGTGTGCCTACGAGTATAGTTTCGCTATCGGGTTGCGCTAAGTTTGTTCGATTAGCCGTTCATGCGTGGTCTTCGTTGCGGGTAATTAATAATTTTTTTTAATAATGTTGGGAGTGCCTGTCGGAGGAAGGTTCGATGTCATTGATGACATTAGGGGGAAATTCGAAGAATTCGTATTTTTTTTTGTACTCTATATATTCTAATTCGGTATTTTTATTTATGTATAATCTTCCGTTATCAATACACGGATAACAATAATAGAAATAATATTTAATATGTTTATTCACATCTATATTTTTAATTTTATTTTTTTGTTTTTTTAAATAAAAATATTCTATATTTTTCTGTACCTAATATTTGAGAATTCTATATTTTAATTTATCTATACTCTTTTCTCATCAAAAAACAAATCACAATAATAACAATAACATTCAACATATTTATGTCTACATTCATGTTTGATAATTATTTCTTTAATGAAAATATTCCATGTTTTTCTCTGCTCAATATTTTCTCATTCTATATTTTAATTTATCCATACTTTTCATTCATCAAAATATAAACAACCCATAATATCGAATATATGTACATAAATATATATTTTTTTAAATTTATTCCTCGTACTTCTTTCAATAAAAATATTTCATATTTTTTTCTTCACCGCCACGGTTACGAAAAAAAATTGCACCGAAACAATGTTTCCTCGTCTATCGCGGGTTCGCAGCCGGTTATCGCAGCGAGAAATGCCGCAGGGTGTGCCATGTGGAAATTCCGTCGAGGGCGAGAACGTTGGATCGCGGGGTGCCGAGCAACGGCGGCGGAGGGGATGAACGTAGACACCGAGGGGGTAGCGCGGAGGGAAATGGCATCGTGATTGTGTCGCATCCGCGAGTACTCCCGCCGATATGGGGATCCCAGCGGCAAGGCGACCGGCTGCAAACGAAACCACGTGACGCGTGACCTGTGGAGCAAAAGAGAAAAGGAGAGAGAGAGAGTGAGAGAGGGTAGCGAACGGCTCTTAACCATTGCCTGGTCCATCCGTCCTTTTCCATCATCGTTCCGCGCCCCATAGCTCCATCTCGCCCCGTTACGTACCCACGCCTCCACCCTCGCGCTGCCTCAGTCGATACTGACACTCGCGGTGCGAGGTCGAGTCGTCAGAGGGTGCTGAGCGGGGCGACGACAATTCCGCGCGGAAGGCAGGGGGTGGATGCTGCGTTGGTTTTCTCGTGCTTGCGCTATCTCCCTTCGTTTTCGCCTTTTTTTCCTCCTATTTCTGTTTTCTTTTCTTTTTTTTTCGAGCCCCCTTCCATCTTCCCTATTGTTTTCAGGGCGACTATTCCGATGGTGGAAGACATTACCACTCTCATTTTTATTCCACACCCGCTCGGGGTTCTTCGCAGACCCGGCAAAGTATTCTTGCCGTTGGATACATGTATCGAAGTGGAAGGAAGGAAATGAATTCTATCTTTATTTTACGAGAACCCGGCATCGGTCGACGTGCTCAGACCCGTGAGGGGTAGTGCGAGCCGCGAATCGTCGAGCGAGTGGAGAACGCGCGTAGTGTGGTCCAGGTATAGAAGGGGGTGAACGTCGAGTGAGGCTGCACGGCGGATACGGCTAATTAATAAAACCGTGTCGAGAAATTCAGCGAGAAAAATTCGTGTTCGGGTTGAAACTTGGTTTCGGGGGATGCTGAAACACAATACTAGCGGGGTTGCGCGAGGATCGCGAGTACGGTATGAGGGTGGGAAGGAGGAGGATGAATAACCCGGCACGGCGACAACCCGAGGGGTCAGACAACTTTACACCATTACGCACACGTCGAGTTATCGACTGATTAATCGCGTCGACGATCCCTCGTCCGTTGAGAATCCATTGAATCGTGGATAACACCCTCTTTTTTGCCATCATCCCGGCGACTACGTCGAGTTCAAACGGAGGGAGGTGGAGGAGGTGGGGAGAGGGGGGGCAGAGCGACGGCGCATATAATGCTGCGAACCATTCCTCAACGTTCGTTCGCGAAGGTTGAAAAGAAGCTTGCGCGTATATAGTTCACCCTTCTTCAAGTTCACTGGTCTTTTGAAACTTGTGATCCAACTTTTTACGATTTAATATCCGAGAAAGAAATGAGGGAGAGATTGATTCAAACGAGATAAATAAGTATTCCGCAGTGAGATGCGAAGTGGGGGAAAAAAATATAGAGTAGATGTAGTTTTGTTTATGGAATCGGGTGTATAATCCAATGAAAATATAATAATAATAATAATTATTATTATTATTATTATTATAACAAGATAACAAGCAAGACAATAGTAATAATTTATTATAATAATAGTAATTATTATTATTATTATTATTATTATTATTATTATTATTATTATTATTATTATTATTATTATTATTATTATTATTATTATTATTATTATTATTATTATTATTATTATTATTATTATTATTATTATTATTATTATTATTATTATTATTATTATTATTATTATTATTATTATTATTATTATTATTATTATTATTATTATTATTATTATTATTATTATTATTATTATTATTATTATTATTATTATTATTATATAATAATAATAATTACTTATTATTACTTATTATTATTATTATTAGTATTATTATTATTATTATTATTATTATTATTATTATTATCATTATTATTGGAATAATAATAATCAAATTCTTATTCCTCACCATAATTATTAAATCAATAATTTATGTATAATAGAACTATTAATTATAATTGGGCGGTATAATAAATATACCTACTGGGAAATATCAAATATTTATTCTACCCGGCTTGTCTATAGATTTAAAAAAAAACTATACATGTCGGATTCCATAAATAATACCATAAATACTTTTTCCGCTCCACCACATTCGATCAATTTCTTCCATCCTTCCTTGTATCATCCCCGACGATGCAACCGAAACACAAAGCTCGACGCCCTTCGAAGGCCCTCTTCCACCTCACGGAGGGTCTGCCCGTGGTCTCCGGACAGCCGAGATATTCGAATGATGCCGAATCGAGCCAAATATGTGTCGGTTGCGCGTCGCCACCGAATATTCAACGTTTCCCTTTACCCCGAATTCGCTATTTCTCTCCGGGGCGTCTGCGGGCCCTCGACAGTCCCAACCTCGGTGCATTCGAAATTCCACAAAGTATACGCTCGGTATTGCGGAGACACCGTGTACCGGTCGAGTGCGGGATTTCGGTGTTTCGACCGCGACAGGATGCGTTCACCGTATCCGACATTCGAATTCCCCGACTCCACCCCCGCCTCCGCGTCCCCGGGAATTCTATTTACGATTTCACAGTCCGTAGATACAATTTACGTGATTGTATAATAGTACGCGGGATGCAACGAGGATATTCGTCGTTGATAAAATGGCTATTGATTCGACGTACAGTTCGAAATATCCTTTTCTCGCCGTTTTCCATCCCCTCACCGTACGCCCCCTCGGTCCGTCGACGTTTCGATAAATTCTCATCGATGGCCAACGGCCAACCTATCGGACACACCTCCGTTACGGCGTGGATATTGCACTTGGAAACATTAACGTCAATATGGCCGTTAGAAACAAACGTTTCGATCGCGAGTTCGTTCGTTCGCGGAATGTGGCGGGGGTTTATGGAGTTTTTCTTTGGAATTCGTATTTTTGGCCAAGTTAAAAATATTATACATAGTCTATGCATTAACTATGTATGGAATTGAACATTTATAGTCCATATATAAACTATCTATTAAAGTTTCGAGAAAACTCGAATTTTATCAAAATAATGGAATAAAAATCATAAAAAATCATAGAAAAAAATTGAAAAATTGATTTTCCATCGAACATAATAGAAATAGATTACTCGCTGTATAGATTTCATTTTTATCCCTTTTTTATTCATTAATCTAAGAAACCATCATCATTCACCAAAATTCCAGACAAACTCGATTTCTTTCAAAATCCAACAACGCGTCCGGAAACAACATCTCATCCAATTAAAAACGGTGCTACCACCTCCTCTCTCGCAGTACCTCTTGACAAAGAAAAAAGCGCGTGTAAGAAGAAGCGAGAATCTGCAACATCCAGAAAAAAAAACAACGAGGTCGTAAAAAAATACTTAAAAAAAAAAAAATCATCGACCCCACAGGGAGACCCAAGGCTTTGAAATCCGTTGATTCGAGACGTTCCTGCCCATACATAGGCGCGCAACACCGACGAAGCGGTGGTAGTACGTCATTCGAGACTTCGAGTACACACCGAAAGTGTTGACTGGATGGAAAAGAGTTTTTCGCGAGGCGTCGTAGTTCGTTTTGATATAAAGCCTCGTGTGTGCGGCAGGTGCATTCTTGTTTGCTCGGTTACAAGCAAAGCTTTCGACCATTACCCCGAAGACTTTCCATCTCGACGCGAGCGTACGAGGATGGAGAAGGCGCCGGGGCAACGAGAGACCGTGCGGCAACGAAAGCATCACACCGGGGTACGGAGACGGAATAAGGAGGAGAACAGCCACGAGCGGTTTTCACGACGGCTGAATGGAAATGCATCGCGCGTAAAGAGGATTCAAGCGATTCTCAAGACAGCGAAACAAGCGGTAACATCTACTTTGAATAGCGCGAGCGAGGGGGTAGTAAGACGTAAGAAAGAGATACAGCGCTGAAAACCGCAGTCACCGTCTTGTATAACTGTATATATATATTTATATATATGTTTATATGTGTATATAACGTGGCTGGGGTTGCGCGAGAGCGACCTCAATCGTCCTGGCGGGGTCCACGATTTTCGAACGCAACCCCATCGGCTCCGCCCTCGTCTAGGTAGCTTCGAACGAAATCCGGACTCATCTTCTTGGGGATGAAATGATGGGCATTGTTTATGGATTGAAATAACCGAGTTTTCGATTGGGGGGCTTACTGGGGAGGTATTGAAAAATCGCCGAGTGATTGAAAATTTGAGGGATGATAGTTTTTGGGTAGAGTAATAGTACATGAATTATATCAGGATTTTCTATTACGTAACTTAGTGGTTGGTCGATTGGAACTTCTAAGTGTTTATTTATTATTGGTTCAGCTGTTCGTAAACTAAATAACCTAAATAATAATACATGGATTATATCAGCATTTTCTATTACGTAATTTAGTAATTGGTGTTTTTATAATTTATAATTTATTATTAGTTCAGCGGTTTGTAACGCTAAACATGTACGGTTGTGATAACGATTGAAACATCGAACCTGCATTATCGCAAACCGATTCTCCACAAAACCGCCCCAAAAATTGCCACAAATCGAAACAGTCACAAAAACTAAAACGATTCCATCGAGACATCGAAAAAAACTCTTTCAAATTCGACAAACTCAAAGTTGGATCTCCAAAAAATTGCCACACCAGAGAAATAACCGCAATGGACCGCAAAAAAAATGAATAAAACAAGATAAATCAAGAGAAAAAGGACGAAGAGAAATAAAAATCTGTGCGAAATAGGATCTGGACCGTGATGTGGATGATATCTCGTGACCTCTTACGACTTTGATGGCTTACTCGAGGCACACATGGGAATTCTCGACAGTTTCTCCCAACCCTCGCGTATTTCCTTCTCGGTACGCGATTCCACACGCGGCTTTGACGACGTTTCCAGCGCAGTGGCGACCACTCATCCTGTTATGTGGCATCAACAACGGGGCTACGTATTCCAGAGGCAAAGCCTCGCCAGTAGATACGGACTAAACTGGTTGAGCCACTTTCAGCACCCTCTCGTCATTCGTCGGGACAAATACCCGTCTGTTCCACCACCGCCGACGCTTCTGCTTCTGCTTCAGCTTCTGCTGCTGCTTCTGCTGCTGCTTCCGATGCTTCCACAGCTCGAACGTCATCCATGTGTGTTTCTCCATGCTTCTCGCTCGAGCGAGAAAGCTCGAAAAGCGAACGAACGAGATTCGACGGGAAAACCGTGGCCACCGCACATGACGAGCCCGAAAAAGTTACTTTGTGGTTATGTACTTCGGGCACACTCGATTCGACACAACACGGTGGGGAAAGAACAAACGCGAGTTGACGCAGTTTGTCACGATTAAATGGCGAGCGAGAAGATACGATTGGCGTACTTATGACGGTAAAGAAATTGGAAGAAAGGGAAAATAATAAATTATTTGTTGACAATTTTGATGTAAAATAATTGAGAGAGTATATTTAATCGTGAGAGAAATTACGGTGACGATTAAATGGCAAGCGAGAAGATACGATTGGCGTATGACGGTGAAAATAAAGGAAGAAAGGGAAAATAATAAATTATTCGTTGACAATTTTGATGTTAAATTAATGAGAGAATATAATAATCGTGGGAGAAATAATTGTGACGATTAAATGGTGAGCGAAAAGATCCGAAGAAAACAAAAATGAATGAATAAAGTTTGAGTAAATGAATAAAATGAATGATTGATCGTCAACTTTGATATAAAATAATGAAAACAAAAAAATCATCGCAGAAAAAATAATTGTCACGATTAAATAGCGAGCGAAAAGATCCGATTGGCAGCCGACATCCGGCAAAAAAAAAAGAATAAATAATATTTGAACGACGAAAAAAAAGAAACAATCGACAACTTTGATACATCATAATCGAAAGAATAAAAAATTCCCCGCTCGAATACGCAAGCCAACAGCCCAAAGAAAACAAAGCTGTATCTCAAAAATTTTCAATCCCCCACAGTTACGAAAAATTAATTCCATCATCAAAGTCGTTAAAAAATGTCTCATGTTCATAATTTTTCATGCAATCGTCCATCGCTTCAATACTCCGGTTTTCACCGCTCGCCGAGTCGATCGACGAACATTGTTTGTCTTCGCAGCGAAGTTCGAGGACGAGTTACATGCGCTATATTACGTTGAACAATTTGTTCACGGTCTCTGCGTTTCGTCATGGACCGTACGCGAGAGCTCTCCTCGCTTCGGCCTCGAACGACGACGAACGTCGAGCCCTTGTTGACGTTCCACTTCCATCCGACGTCGCGTCCTGACTGAAATAAACCGGAGTAGGTCCTCGATAGACAGACGGAACAGTATATCCCGGTATAAAGGAAGCATTCGCGAAACGGGCTTCGCCCGTGGCTATTTGGAGAACTCGAAAGTTAAATTGTGGCTCGCAATCGTGGACGAAAACTGGAACGACGAAGCGAATTAGCGGTGACGAAGCAACAGAACTCGTAGTTGGCGTCCATGTTCTCTCGGCGTGTAACGTTCAACGGGCAACGGCGAAGGGACGAAGGATTGCAGCGTATTTATTTTAATCGCAACTGTTTCGGTTATTAATTAAAGTCGAGCTGGATGAATCGTCGGGGAAAAAGTTTGGCGAAAATTGTTGAATCGTGGATTTACGAGTCTGAATCGCGTCGTACGTGTTTGGGCTTGAGAATAGCTGGACTGCGATGATAAATTAACCCGCAGGAATGTTAATTAACTACTTTTAATAATGATTGGAGTCAAATTCGACGATATTGGGGTGTGGTTGACTGACGTTTCGTCAGTGAATGTACAACTGTTTCAACTGTTTCAGGCGATACACCTCATTGATTCAATTAATTTCTCGACAATTACTCGGTCGATTCATTTGAAACTGAGCACAATCAATCTGTCGATCCTAAATCTTGTTGATATAATTTTTTCAGAATTTACGGCGATTTAGTTCCATTTGTTCTGCAACCATCAACGTCTGCGAAAGCTGTTTTCCCATAAGCGATCGTGTTAAATTCAAAAATGTATAACTACTGAATTATGTAGTGAAAAATTCATGTACGTATCAAGAACAACCATTCCTCGTGTTTTCAAGAACCAGCGCGATTTTTTAATATTCATCCAGTGAGACCGTAAATCATTAGTCGAAGTTTTTATTTGATACTGACGTACGATAAAGTTGCTTCTTTTTAATTTCCGGATGCTCGGCAAGTGCGGCACCCCTTCGGGAGAGTGCGGTCTCCCCGACCGGAAGACGAGAATTCAGGCGAGTGACAGGAGCGACGTAGGTGACAGATGGCCATGGATGCCAGCTAGAGCAACGGGTAACGAAAACATTTACCCGAGGGTCGAATCTTCTTCTTCTGCTTCTCTCCCTCTCTCTCTCTCTCTCTCTCTCTCTCTCTCTTTCCGTCTCTCACCCCATAGCCTCTGTGTGTCCGTTACACTTTTTTTCGCTCAATCTTCGGAAGACTCGCACCCTCGAGAACTCGACGTCCGACCGTCATTCGACGAGAAAGTAACAAACAATTTTTTTTCAATATACGACTCAGTCAGTTCATAATCGTGTCTCAAAATCTCAACTCCCGTCGTTGACGGTTCGTCGGAAGCTTTGGGAAAATTGATTAACGTTCCTTCTTCTTCCACCCTTCATTGTAACCAGATTTTTTTCCTCCAAAATCTCAAAAATCTTACTACTCGGAAAAATCTACGTTATTTAAAAAATCGAAATTTATCTAAACCTAATCGTTTTTTCATTACAGATATGCCGTTCCAGATAAATCACGCTCACCCCCCGAGTGATCTTCAAGAACAGGTATTTTGGGACAATGACATAATTATTCCCCCTGAATTGAAAAAACGTCCATGAAAAAAAATTATCTGACTACCTCAATAAATCTCCCAATCGACATCATCTACACTATCCCAATAAAATAATTCCAACGCGACTAAAAAAATCCCAAAATTCCCTCAATTTCCCCGCAAACAACTGGATACAATACCTTAAGGTCGACGCTGCACGACGTCGCGGATGTAACGTTGTTTGCAAATTTCCAAATGAGTTAATGCCGTTGAGTAATCGCGCCCCATACTCGGTGGCATCGTGAATTAAAGCATGTGTCCGTGTTTGTGTACGTTCGCGGAGTAGAAGGGGTTTAAGGGGTTGCCGGAAGGTGCATTTGGATAGCGGATGAGGCAACGCGTAACGGCGAAACAACGGCGGAAGGTTGCAGGGCTCGAAAACCCGGCGGGGAGGCGGGAAAGGGATCCGTACGATAATTTATGGAGCGCGAAGTCTCATTTAAACTCGTGAAACCACGCTCCGGTCATTACCGTTTGCCCGTTGGAAACTTGCAAATACCAACTATTTCGTGGGTATCAACGGCGAACTATAATGGGATTTTGGCTTATCTTGTACGAGCCGTGAGTTTTACCCGACCCTTTACACCCTCTCGACCCGTTATCCGCACTGTAATGGGAAACACCGATCCTTTTCGCCACATTGTCGGATTTGTTGCCCCCAGCATCTTTCGAACGAACCACGGTCGTGCGGGCAAAACTAATTGTTCGAAAGTTCAACGTTTCGTTGACACACCGGAACATTTCCAACCCCGGGGGGAATTTTCGTACACTGCTCGTTTCGCGTAAATCGACGATTTTGAATAATTTATTCGACTTCTGGACCACACGGAGGGTCATTTTATTGGGAACGAAGTTTTTTTCCAAAGTTTTTTGTCTTGTGAATTTTTATATGCGTGGAAATAATTTTAATCGCACTTTTTATTGATATCGATTGATTTAATGATGTTTGAAGTATGTTTGAGAATTTTTTAAACCCGATCGCACAGGGTTGATTCAAAATGGCGGACAGGCAAAGTTTGTGCAAGTTGAACAATTAAATTTCGTATTTTACGAGTTTTAATTGTAATTTTCGCCCAATGATCCACCTATTAAGACTGTGCGATCTTATGAGGGTTCCGTTTCACAGCAGGGAACCCTGAAAAATAAAATAAAGCTCGGAATCTTCGTGCTCGGGACCCGTCGAACCTTTAGCCGAGTGGCAAATTATAGCGTCGTTGGCCAGAAAGACGAGGAACCGAGCAAGTACGTAGACTGAATCGCCCCCATCGTACCTTCGAAGCCCACTACGAGTCTCATCGTTGACTGAATCGTCGTTATGGTTCGATGGGCATTCGAGCTTTACCTTCGAACCAGATCGTCATAAAGCCCCGAGGAAGAGGAGACTGTTCGGTCACGCGAATCTCGATCAAAGGACCTTCGGGTCGGGGATTATAGTCCGCGTTGGAAGGTCCGCCAATGCCGGACGAGGTTTACGAACGTTGCGGCACTAATTGATCCGTTGGAATCTGATTGAATCGAAATCGGAGAGCGAATTTGGCGAGCCATGAGAGTAATCACGGAAAATGAGTAGCCGGCAGTCATATCAATGGTCATTCACCGAATGATTGTTTCGGATTAGACGGCAAAATGTTTAATTGCAATGAACTGCGGTTTGCGGGGTAATTTATGAAAATGGTTATTATATGGCGTTGATGGTGCGGGATTGTTTTGATTCCTCGTGGCGGAAGCTGCGAGATGGTCCTGAATTTTTTTTTTCCGGGATTTTGATTTTGATATGGACAGAATGTGTTTAAACGTGCGGGAATTACATTTATAGAAAAGATTCGGAGTGTGCGTTGGGGTGGGCCTCAAGGGCTCACATCGAGGGGTGGATTCCACCCCAAGTAACGATGAAGGGTCAATCATGATATTTTTAATCTTTCGAGATCAATATCGATCAACATACATTTCTACTTTCTTATTGATCCGATTGGCGCCATTTCTTCGAACACGCAAAAACCCTCGCAATGCTTTTCCGCTCTATTTTACTTTTTTCTTCTTTCTCCTACGTTCTTTTTTCTTCCTTCTCGCCTTTATATTCCACGAGTACCGGGTATTCTTGAATTCTACGGCATAGTGCAACAAAGCCCAACCCTTTTTTCCCGTTCGGTCCCTCGCAGAATGAAACCCGGGCGAGGGAGAGAGAGCGAGAGAGTTTAAGCGGGTATGCGTGTGTGTAGAACGAGTATGCAGGCGGTAAGATTGAACCGCGAGAGCGCCATGGCTCGAAAGTCTCTCCTTTATGGACTCGCGAGGGCAGTTACCCCTACCGTTACCAGCTACGAGCTATCGTCCGCTCGCCGGAAGTCAAAAGTGGGAAAGCACGAAGCGCGAAGCTCGCCCAAGTGCATTCGGCTGGATGGAAAGCGCGAAAGGAGAGAGGATGTTACGTTATGTACAGGGTGTACCAAAATCACCGCCAACCCCCGAAATTCATGGGCACCTGAGATTATTTCGTGTGGAGAAAATTTGGGGGAGGTTTTCCCGTTTTCGTTTCGTTCGGGAGGCTTCGTACAACGATTTTTATAGTTTTGGCTAGCGTTTATTTAATTGGCTCTATCTTTGGCTGGACTATATAATTTTTTTTTGTTGAGAAAAGCATTTCGAAACGTTCTAATGTGGCTTACATTTTTTTTTGTATGCGAATGACGATTTTTTTGCAATTTATTATTAATAACGATTTTTTTTTTGTGGATTTGAATAATTTCATTTATTTCGACGTCATTTTGTTCAGAAAAGTACATTACGAAGTGGAATTTTTATTCATTTAATGCGGAACGCCAATTAATTCTTTACAAAACTAATCGATATATTTTTTCACACAAATGAATGTTTCAA
Source organism: Sussaba pulchella (assembly GCA_963971145.1). Taxonomy (NCBI): domain Eukaryota; kingdom Metazoa; phylum Arthropoda; class Insecta; order Hymenoptera; family Ichneumonidae; genus Sussaba; species Sussaba pulchella. The sequence continues at coordinate 50,256 of CAXAQZ010001322.1, forward strand.
AAGTTATTGATAAAGAAACTTTTATTGAGGGAAAAGGAAAAGATAACACCCTCATTTTTTCGATTTAAAATGACCTCAGGCACCCATCGGTTTCGTTCTCGACGGTTATTTTGGAACACCCTGTATGCATATATATGTAACGAGAAATAATTCATTCCCTGTGTACGTCGGAACGTTCCGGCGATGGAAAGCGCGGGATGTGGCGGCTCGCGCGGCCCACCCTCGACGCCATCGCGTTGAGAGTTTGCGAAAATATTTTAAAGAATTCGTGAAACTAGAGACGCTCGTTTCCGGCTCCATATAGATATATGAAAGTACATTTATATCGAAATTAATACTTATAAGAAAAAATTTAATAATATTATTATTTTTATTCAATTATTAAACAGTAATTGATTATTGAAATAATTAAGCAGTAAATTTCCAGCTATAAAATCAATTCCGATTTTATTATTGAAATAATTAAATAATAGATTGATTCATTTCAATTAATTTTATCAAGTTTTACGATATATTGTCCTCAATTCCCATCTAAAATGAGCCAAGTCATGACAGAGTAAAAATCCTGGAAACTTTTTTCCAAAAGTTTATTATTTACAATAATAAGTACAATACGATAATTGTAAAAACCTATCATAAATGAAAAATTAATCGATAATTCAACATCAATAATTTATTCACTTAAATATGTAAACCTTGCTACACAGTGACTGCCACGTTTGTTACTTCCGGTCGTCTCCGCTACCGGAAAATTCAACGCGTCTACGCCCAAGCCATGACTATACGTCGACATTCCCGCGAGTTGCGTTGCACCAGTAAATGCAGCCTACACTGCTCAATATGCTCTATGCGGCACATGGAAAATCCTCGAACACTCAAAAATCGTCGCTCCATCCACCCAACCTACCCTTGCGAATATAAAAAAAAAAGAAAAGCAAACAAAATTTCCCCGCGCAATAACCCACCCAGTCCAAAATTTTCGTCCTCGCCAAATTCCCCAATTCGCTCAAAAACAGACGAAACAAAATTCAACAACGAAAATTATCCTCCCCCGTCGCAGTGATCCGCATCGAAAACGGCGAACGACCTCTGCGTATTCGCCTATCCTGCAGTAAACCCCCCCCCAAAAAAAAAGCAAACAAAAAAATTAAAAAAATGAAAGCACGATAAAAAAAAAATAAAGAAAATCGGCGTTACAAAGAAATGTTTTGCTCCTTATGGAGATGCTGGCTGTGGTGTAACGCCGAGTTCGGCATCACCGAGCGCGAGTCTGCGCTCAGAAACGACCTACGGATTTCACGTCCGTATCATCCGCAGTTGCTCTTCCACGGCTTACTTCTTCGTTTTTTTTTTTTTTTATTCTTTGCTTTTTCTTTTTGCTTTTTTTTTTGTGCGACTTGCGCTGCGGCGAGTGCGTGAACCGTGCGACAGGGTCGCGCGCAGACGCGTATCGATCCACCCTCACCTCTGGACCGTTCTTCGTCGGCTCGGAGATGGGGTCTGTCACCCCCTCAACGTCGGGCAGTGGTCCACCGACCGTAACCGACCGATGTTACCTCGGTCGCGTTTTCGTTCTTCGGCTCGTCGTCGTTTCGTTCGGTTTTCCGGGTCCGCGTTCGACGCTCGAACGCTTGGAAACGTCGTCGTTGCAGTCGCGTTGAACTGTTAAACGTTTTTAAAAAGCTCCTAGGGTGTGCGAAGCTTGCGGACTCGTGCTTGATCAATGGACCCGTAGTGTCGCCTCGTGCACGAACACGCTGCCCGGCGAGTAAAGAATTCAATTTCGGAAGCTTCGATCCAAAAAAAGTTCGATCCAATTCGTCTTTATTCATTCTGGCTATTTACACCATCAGACATTTGATTTTTGATTTGTTTTTTATCTTTGTTTTATTTTTTTTCGTACTGACCGTTTTGATATTCGTGATTGAAATTTTTTCATGATTTTTAGGTGGTATAGAATCGTTGTTTTAGGTCGTTGGATTGTTTGATTGGTTTTGGATTTTTTATTGGGGGTTTTTTAATTTTTTTTTGTTTTTGGATTGGTTTTATTTTGGTGCGATTGAAGATGTTCGTGATCGGGGGAGAGATTATCGCCGTTTGGCGCAACTGATGCTGTAAGTTTATCTCAATTGTACTTTTTTTTGGCTGTTGTGAGAGTTTGTGGAGATTTGGTAGGGAGATATTATTTTATTATTAGCTTTCGCAGCGATATGATATAGATTTGACACCCTTTACGGTATTTTTGTTCTTTTTTCATGCTTGTGGAATTATATTGTATTTGGCGAGCAATGAGTTACGATCTGTTGCACAATTTTTGTTATTTTTATCGTATTTGCATGATTGAGAGGAGAAATGGATGATTTATGTTATTTAAATATTATTCGAAGGTGATAAAATACGAAAGATATTTTAGAACGCAACAAGTTCAAGAAACAGCGATCTATGAATATTATATACACATATATAACCTGCGTCCAATTTTCTCACCCTCTATTTCAATCGAATTTCTCACAACGGAAGTCAAATCTTCTGAAATATATATCGCGCGAATTGATTATTTCTCGAAACGTAGCCCCTCGCATTCCATTTCGGTTTGTTCATCATCATCGTATCGTCGATTCGGAAATCGAACGATGCGAATAGCGCAGGGTCAGATTTCGGTGAACGTCAATTACGCCAAAATTTAATACAACGTCCGATGGACGATGATTTCCGGATTGATAATTATAATTCACAATCAAACATCCCTCGGCAATCTTCGTTTAATCAAATCTCAATTTAGCACAACGAGCAAAATTATTTGTCAATCGTAGTTTATTAACGACAAAATTCGTCAATTTCGTGTTATTGTAATAATTCGTAATTGAGAAAATAGATTCCTCCCAGCTTTATTGAAATTTTGCTGCATTTTGGTCGTTGATTTGG